>VWZK01022238.1:145869-209557 GCA_013396935.1 Baryphthengus martii
GGAAAGGAGAGAGAGCAAAAAAAAAAAAAAAAAAAAAAAGAAAAAAAAAAAGTAGAGCCTGAAATCTGGTGTATTTTGCACAGTTCTCTCATTGCAATTGGTCACCTTGCTGATGGCCACGGTGTTTTCAGGATGCTTTTGCACCGCTGCGGATCCCAGCGTGACCTCCTCCCGGCAGTTGTGAATTCAGGGCTTGCTAGGATCTATTTTATCCCTTTGGAGATGTGTAAAGAAAAGGGAAAGAGAAGGGGACAGCCATAAACAGCAACATTTGCCGTGCAAGGTACAATAAAGCAAAGAGCAAACTGCATTTTATAGAGCTGTGTGCTGGGAAAACTCAGCGAACATAAATTCTCCTGACATTCGCAGGATCCGTTTTATGATTCAGCAAGATGACATGAGGAAAAAAAAAAAAAGAACTAAATAACTCACCCAAAGCTAAGTCAGTGGCAGAAATGGAAGCAAAATCCCAAGGACCTGATTCCAGTCCTGCCCTGTAACTACTAGCCTGCATGTTTTTCCGTTGCAGAAAAGTATTTTGTTAAGTGCTCTGAATTGCCTGCGAGTTAAAGCCTAGGAAATCTATGGATTTCACATTTGATGGAGTGAAATGCACCGAGGGATAATCAAAGCTTTATGTACCAGCCTTAGAGAAAAGCATTTCACAATGCTAAAAAACCTTATTACTTTCATAAGGGGGGGGGAAACATCTAATGATACACATATGCTCACTCCCTTCCTCCAGCTAAAGCTGTGGAGCGTTAATTCCAAGGAGCAGATAGAGCCAGAGGGGACTTGCAGCATTATTAAGTCCTGTGATGCATATCTAAGCTTAGGCAAGCAAAAGTAGCTGCAAACTTGCAAAACAATTGGGTTTTGGTTTTTTTTTTCTGAGAAACTGATACCAAACTACCTGCTGACTGTATAAAGAAAAGCTCCCTCTTTGCAGGTGGATGGTCCTTGAGCTATGGTTGAAAGCACAGCATGGAAAATCCAAAATTGGGTGAGAATAAAGGTCACTGCTGTGGGAAGGAGGAGGTTGTTGTGAGCAGAGAGTGTTTCCCTTCTACCTAAAACACCATGGCCCCGATGCATCCCATTCCTCCTAGGAATAAACAGGGATACATATAGATTCTCCTTACAGCTAATGGAATATTAATCTGAGAAAAAAGCAGGCTTAAGGCTAAGCCTTTCAAATTATCTTTCAATAACCAGGGTGTGGTTTTTTACTTATTTGCATTAATCTAGCAGGAAAATATCCTTAGAAACAGATAATGGGGTGAAAAGTTTTATGATGCAGTGACTGGAGCAGGACGTAACCCAAAGCACAAGTTTCCCATGGTTTGGAGCGTGCAGCCACTGTCACCAGCCCTGTAATGCAAGAGGTGGGAGCGTTGCCTAAATAACTCTCAGAATAAGAAATTCTTCCACGTTGACAACAACCCAGAGGGAAGGGGATTTGCAGAACTCACCAAGATGAATCCTAATTATGTGTTCTAAAAAACCCATCACAGAAAGAGCTGTATTTCGGACGCACGTAGGTGATATCGCCCCATCATGGCCTGTGTTGGGGTAAGCGGTGTTCCTGATGGTTGATACACCCACGCCCATTATGAACATGCTCTGCTACAGCTGAAAAGAGTCACGGTTTCTTTCTACCCTTAACGGTCTCCCAGGTACCCCCACGGGTGCACACTGTGGCCAAGAAGGTCAGTGATATGGCTCCTGCATCCCGCTATGGGCTTGACCTCAAAGAACCTCTGTCCTCTTCTCATACATTCCAGTTACCAAAAAAAATATAAAATAATAAAATAATTAGAAATAAAGCTCCCACTTTTCCTTGCTGGGATGAATGGAAGATCATGACACCATTAAAACCCAGCTCTTCTAGGGTGCTTTTTTTCTTTTTTTCTCTTGCTAAATGTTCCTATTTATCCAAAGGCATTTCTGTTGACCACACATTAATTTCAACACCGTTTGGCAATCAGAGTTTTGGGCATGGTGACCAGAAGCTGTTCCAAACCACTTCTCAGGGGCCATTGGCCATTTCCTTGTGTGGTTCACGGGGTTTTTGATAGTAAACTCTCTTTGTTACTGTGCAATAGGTAAAGTTCTTTTATTTCTACCTCTTAGATAACAGTAAGCCTGTAATGGCTCAAATTTTTCCTCCCCTTGGGTTTCCATTTATTACGTTAATGATTGTTTGGATTCGGGTCTAAAAAGACCTTTCACACTATGGCTGCTTCTCCTGCTCCAAAACCTCTGCCAACTCTTAATGCAGTAAAGAGGGGGAAAAAAAAAAATTTAATAAAGTTTCTTAAATCTCAGGAAATGAAGCTTTGCCTCCTTAAGTTCCTTTTAAGAATGAATGTTCCACTGTGGCCAGCTGAAAGTGTGCTGAGGTTTTGCACGCGGCTCCTCCGGATATACGAATTTATTGATAACGTGTTCCTTCGCCCGGCGAGTTCCCAGGGAGAACCCAAGACTGCTGACCTCGCAGGCAGCTCGGCTTTCGCTCCAGCACCGGCGTTTTTGGGGTGCACCCCACACTTGGTAAAGCTCGTGGCAACCACGTAGCGGGAGTAAGGACTCAGTCAGCCCCGTTCCTCCCCGCGGTGGTCACCGGTAACATTAACCAGCTGGGCAGACACGACAGCTCCGAAAGACCCCCCCAAGGGTCTGGGTCGGCGGTGGTCACCTACGCCCTGAAGTCCCAAATTCCTCCCTCTGAACTTAACCCCAGCTTTGAAAAGCGGGGAGGGAAAGATAAGAAGAAAAGCAACTCCCATACAACTGTCTTGAAAGAAAATTTAGGCTGCAAAGGTTTCTTTTCTCCTTTTGCTTCTTTTTTTGCTGCTTTTTTTTTGTTTGTTTTTTGGTAACTACTGCCATTTGTTCCCTTGTAAAAACAGAGAGTCGAACCTCTCAAGCTTCACAGCCCTCCAGCGGGAATTTCACTGTTTGAGTAAAAAGTTCAAGGATTGCTCCCACAGTATTTAGGAAAAGAGAAAACGAGGAAAGACGGTTCCTTCTGTCAACACCTAGGAAATAACTGTTATTCAGCAGCATTTTTGGTTCCTCCTGCTTTCAGAGGATGGCGGAGCTAATCACTGTGAGCTTTCCCTCCTGTAGGTTTTCCTTGGACTGCAGCAAAGTTAACTCACTCGTGCATTTATTTTTTGTGCAATATTCACAGGGTTTTTCCCCCCCCGAAAGGCTTTAGTGGACTAGCAGATAGAAATGTCTCGTTTCTGTGTCACCATTTCACGGAGTTGTAGCAGTGATGGGATTACTGGAAGGGTAAAATTGTGATCAGAGACCTCAGAGCTGCTTATAGGATGAATGTTGTCTCCTCAGCCTTCCTTACCCACACAGTAAAAAAAAGCCTTGGAGCTTGTTTCTGACATAGAGAAGCAAACACCTGATGGCAGCACATATAAAGAATCTTAAGTGTGTTTGTAGTATCTCCACGCTTCAAGTTATTGCAACGACCGTAGGGACTGTTTCTTTTTTCTTTTTTTTTTTTTTTCTTTTTTTTTTTCCATGCTTGGAATTTGACATTTTGAATTACCAAATAGCTACTTGGGTCTTGTGTTTCTGAAGTGTTGGTTTGTAATTCTTGCTTTTTTGGTCCTTTGGCAATAAAATCCAAGACGCTGTCTACTCAAGATTCCATTTAAGGAGAAAAACTGCCCTTGGCTTCAGTGGGTCTTGGGTGATGCCTTGAGAAAGGAGATAGATGAGGAGGGAAGAATTAGAAATCAATCCAAAGCAGAAAAAGTCCAAGATGATGCCTTGAGAAAGGAGATAGATGAGGAGGGAAGAATTAGAAATCAATCCAAAGCAGAAAAAGTCCAAGATGATGCCTTGAGAAAGGAGATAGATGAGAAGGGAAGAATTAGAAATTAATCCAAAGCAGCAAAAGTCCAGGATTTCAACCTGAAGAAGATTAAAATAACTTGCAGACATCCAGTTCACGCTCTTGGTGGATTGCACGACATTAAGGTTGCTCTTACTCTTTAATACAGGTAGTTTTATAATTTATATCGTTGGTTTAGGCAATATGGCTCTTGATTTGGGAGCTCATTTATAATAAACCTTTGCATTTCTAAATAAAAAGGCTTTGCAATATTATTTTGGCTGATGCCCTCATCGATAACCCACGGTGCTATGCATCAGCCAGATGAAGAACATTCCCCCACAACATGCCAGGACCACCACCAGCACCCAAAGCATTTCTGATACCGAAGGAAGGTCCCCTGTGCATATCTGTGAGCCCCAAACCAGTGAGCAAACAGTACCTTTAGTGCTTCAACTAACGAATCTTCTAAAAATGATTTAATAATAACTTCACCATCTGAACTGGTTTTGGGTGAGATATACTGGATGGATAGCTCAGGGCTGGAGGTGGTGGTAAGGGCAGGGAGGGCATTTCTCCTTGGGAAATCTAGGACAGTTCTTGGGTCAAAGATACAAGGAGTGGGAGCAAAACCATTAACTCAAAAGCCTTGGTTTTGGAGAGGTGAGGTTGTTTTAAACCCCAAACCTGAGAAAACTCTTCACTGAACAGCAAGTAGAGACTGGAGAAAATCACTTCTTGTCCTAACGAGAGCTTTACGTAAGGCCTTACATGGGCTGGAGGTCGCTGGATCCCACCTCTCCTAACTTCTAGGAGTAAAACGAGGCCGATTTGATTTGGAACATGTGTCACCAAAGCTGGTATGCCGTGCGGTTTGGGAAGACGAAACCCACCCAGGCATCCAGGGTGTTATTAGTGACTTTTATCAAACCAGCATGGCTAACTACTGTACACTCATTCCCTCCAACTATTCACAGGCCTCGGGGGGGGGGGGGGGGGGGGGGGGTTGCAGGCTAAAAAAGTCTGTCTCTCACCCACAAGTTTATGCCACGAAATACGCTCCAGCAGCAGCCATAGGCAATTAAAAGTGAAAATCAAGAGTTTCTCGCTCGCTCGCTCTCTTTCTGCCACCAGCAAGAGTACACATCACTAAACTTTGGAAATTTTTGCTTGATAGAGGCTGGGTTGGAAGAGTGTTATTCAGAAAGCTGAAATCAAGGAAAGATTTCAGTAATGTTTCTGGAATCCCCTAATGCCTCTGAGTGCCTAGATTAGCATACTCGTGGTCAGGGGTATGTGCTTTCTTTTTTCCCCAGCCTTTGGACTCTGGGAGCCAAGATAAGGGGTTGATAGACCAGTTGTCCAGTCAAGTTCATAGCAACAGTAAGGTTTTCAGCACTGAACCATCATTACAGGAGAAAAAAAACTGCCTCCTGCCAAAGACATTTGCACTCATTCCTTCTTACTCAGCACTCTTTGCAGCAAGCAGCTCCACATCTAACTTCTCTTAAAACCTCCAGTCCAAGAGGATGGGTGTACGGACATGAGGGTATGTGGGCTCTGCCTAAGATTTCCTTGAAAGGTAGGTGAGAAAAATGTGGATTTTGGTGAGTTTATATTCACCAAAGTGCTGCAGGTCCACTGGATGAGCAGGTTGAAAGTGACTGCCCTGGAGTGGACCTTCCTAAGCTCAGATCTCTCTTGAAGGTCAAGTTCTCCAAGCCTTCCTCAGTTCTGTTGCCATGATCCATTTTAGCTTCAAATCTCCGTAGCTTTCTCAAAGTGTGGTGCCCACAGAATACCTCAACCAGTTGGGTAGAGAAGAAAAATGACTTTTTATGCAACATCTCTGTTTATTTATCTAGTGTGAGCTTTACTTTTTTGGACTCTGCAGTCTTTCCTAAGGCACTGCTGTGAAAAAACCAGTTGCTTAAGGACTCAGTGCCCCGTGATTATATCCATCTAATCCAGCTCCCCGTGGGATCCACATGGGAGCAGAATTGAATCCTTATGCAGCAGACAGACTGGAATAGTTCATTCCCATTTTAGAGATTTCTAATCCCAGAGAATCCCTAGATGGAAGGTTTTCCACAGGCTTTAGTGGACTTCAAATCAAGCTGAACATGGGGCATTTTGCTGGAAGCAACAGGACAAATGTCAGTGCCAGGAGGATTACAGAGCTCAAAAATATTTTTGTTCAAGTTGGATTGTGGAGACAAGCAAGGGAGCAGCCCCACGAAACCTCACGCACAGACTTATTCAGTGGTTGCAACTCACTGAGCCTGAATTTGCTGTTGAAGAGGCAGAAACTTTGTGGCTGTTGTCAGAGGGGTGTGAGCCAAAAGAAGCTCGTTTCCATACGGACGGGCTGCTGAGGCCAGGTCAAGCCGGGCTACAGGGAGCTATGAATGGCAAAGAAGGGCAGAACTCGCATGAAGAACAGGGGAAAGTCCTAGAAATGCATGTGGCATCGGATTCGCTTGTCCCCAGAGCCTTTTAAGCGATGTGGGACACAACATCTGGCCACCAGCTGCTGCTGCAGAAGAGCACTGGTTGACAATCATTTCTAAGCTGCATCTACCAGTGCCATGCAGGTGCCCTAGGTACAGATTTATTTTTAGGAATGGATGGGCAACCCAGTCCTCCAGGGATGGGTTGGATTGAGATGTCCCAGAAAGAGATCTGCCGGATAAACCTGACCACTTCTTCTCAGTCCAGAAGGAAGATGTCTCCCAGGATTAAAACAACAAGATCTGACCACTAAACTGAGCAGAAGGTTTTTTTTAGGGAGGCTGAAAAAGCAGCAGCAGTGGCTCCATGCCAGCTTTCATCAGTATCAGTCAATTTGTTTTAAAGTGCTGTCGTGCATCAGCAGACACTCTGACGTGATGGGCATCCATCACCGTCTCATCCCTCCTGCGTTCCCAGAGGGAGGAACCTCTGGTGCTCTGGACCCTGTAAGACCTTTGGGGAGATAAATGAATCCTCCCGCGGGTGAAGGCAGAAGACCAATGTGCGAATGGGGGTTCAGGGTGAGGCAAGAGCCACAGGTGACAACGTCCCTGTGAAAATCGATGGGTCCAGTGGAGCCACAGCCACACTTGTGATGTTTTGTCCCCTGTACTGAAGGGCAATCACACTTGAGCAAAAAAAAATTCTTGATGGCAAATGCCCTTTCTCACCCTGGACCTTAAAATTAAGCACTGAGCCACCTAGGGGCAGGAAGAGGCTCAGGGTCATCCAGCACATCTGGATGGTGCTGAGTCCCTCTCTGCCAAGGAGTTTTCTCTCTCTGTCATGTGACTGAACATGCAACACCTTCCCAGTCCCATGGATCTCATAAAATCACAGCTCCGCATGTAATAATGTCAGGAAAGTCACGATTTGTATATTCCTACTGTTAAGCGACAGCCCTGTGGGGGAATTCCCTTGCAGAATTTGAAAAAAACAACCCATAGTCAGTGCAGTCACTCAATGGCATAATTTCTACAAAATATCTAGGAAGGATAAATGTTAAAAAAAAAACACAAAAAGCCCAGCTGATGTGTTCGGAGACCTTGGGACTTTGGACATATTTTCTTTACCTATGGTCTAAATAGCAACAGTAAATAATTTACCCAAGGTCATGTTGCCAAAACATAAATGCTTTTCATCTTATAAATCTTAAGTTGATCAAAATACTTATCCTCAGACTTTAGCGGGTAGCCCAACGAAAAATGTGAATGTGGCCATGGTAGAAATGAAAAAAATAAAGGGAAAGCACAATAAAAACCACTCATAAATATTCATCCATCGTAACAATGTAAGTGCTCTGAGGTTTGTATGTTTGCTCAGACTTGATAGTTAATTGTCTAGATGTTCACGACGATGGCAAAAACAGCCAGATGATGTCGATTATGCTTGAGCAGATCTGGAGGGACACAACTGGGCCGAGTGGAGTTACTTTGGATTTCACATCAGCACCTCTCTTCTGAATTTAAAGCCAGAGAACAACCTCGCAGGGTGGTTTAGCTTTTTCCTCTGGTTTTGCCAGGCTGTTAAAAACCTCTGAAAAATTTTATTAAATGCAAAGGAAAACGCCACGTGGGCAGACTTCCCATTTGCCTTGAGACTAGTTAGATGAGGGCCAGCACAAGTCAACTTCTTCTGCAGCCCTTCCCGAAATTTTTTGCATAGATAGGTCCACTGGTACAACATTTGCAGGCAGCAGTGGGTTATCTCCCCTCTCAGAGCAGAAGGATTCACTCTCCATGTGCTCCAGACTCATAGAGCAAGTCATATAGCTCGTTAGGATGGTGATGCTCTAACACATTGACGTAATTCCCAGAATAAACTGGGTTGGAGCCATGCAACCTGGTTTTGGACTACTGGATGAGAAACTAAACACAATTTTCTTTCAGCTTGAAAGGGAAAAAGAAATGTGATTATCTTCTCTTTTCTTTTTTTTTTTTTTTTTTGGCAATTATTTCTTGTGTCCAAATTCCCGTCTATTTCCTGGTTCCAGCGCAGACATGCCATGGGAAAGCCAGTTCTCACGGCGTTTGCACAAACAGGAAGCATGTGAATTTTCAAAAGAGACCCTATTTTTATGAGCGCTCCCGCTGAGTTTTGCTGACTCAAGAGACCTCGGCCGGAATTTAAATAAGCAACTTCGGAGTAACTGAACCAAACCTTTGCATTTCCAGACTGCTTATCTGCCATTCATTTTCCAAAACAAAGCAAAGAGCCTGACTCAAAACGAAACCCTCTGCCCACAGCGCTGACTTGCTACGAGACTGATACAGATCAAGGCTTTCCAGGTGGGAGAGAAAGGCTCTAGGACTTGGAGTAGATACCAAGAAGCCCATTTTACTGCTGGCAGATTGGTAGGGAATCCCTACTTCTTTCCACCCGTGGGAAGGGGATCCGGCCAGGCTTCACGGGGAGCTGTCAGAAAGCATCACCTCCCTCCATCCTGACGCTGCACAGCCCCCGGGATGTCAAAAGCCATCAGTCCTGAAGGGGATGTTTACTTCTGTTGATGGCAAGGTAGAGATTTGTTATCTGCCTGGCATCCCTTCTGAGCAACACGAGGGGATGTCGTTCCCTCCCGTGGCCATTCGGCCCAGCTGGATTCGCTCAGCCTTTCCGAGGGATGGATTTGGATGCTCTCCCCCTGACAGGTGCCATTCGGACACGTGGAAATGAGCCCGATCCCACCAAAACCTGCCCAAGCACCGCTCTGAGGTCTGAGGACTGCGATTTTTATTCCCAGATGGAAACTGAGGCTTTTGGGCGGGTTGGAAGGGGCGGGTGCTCTGGAAAACAACTGGCTTTTTAAAGAATAAGGTGAAAGAACCTTTCTGTGGCTTGAAATTCTTTACGCTAATTTTAACAACTATTCCAACCCCTCGAAAATTGCCACTCTGGAAAAATAAACAGGGCCCATATTCAGCCACTGAACTGGCACACAGGCTTTCCTCGGCCACAACTGGGAATGCCTAACAGTAGCCAGTCTTATTCCTGCGTGCAAAAGCGAAGGGAGAGAGAGGGAGAAGGAAAGAGAGAAAGAAAGAAAGAAAAGCGAGGGCTACTCCAGGCTAATTGGCTCGCTGTTGGATCGGGCTGCTGGCATTGGGCTGGTTTTAAGTTACATGTAAGCAAGTGAAATGGTATATAAATAATAGCAGGGGGAGAACTACAGTGGAAAAGCCAGCCAGTGTCTGTCTGACTCGATGTTCTGTTCTTCATCAAGTCCTAGTGTGGTTTGTGTCATTCAAGGGGCGCTCGGCAGGAGCCGGAGAGCAGCCCTCGGAGAGCACCCGCCAGCCCGCCGAGTTGACACGCTGAGGATGGATCTGCCACCTCAAGTGGCATCGCCGAGATGGGAAAATCTGCAGACAAGGGGGTCTCTTGATTTAGCAGCCCTCAGTGAAGCTGCTTTCCATTGAGCTCTGGTTCCCACCCTGGGAGAGTCCGTCATCTTCATCACAGGTCCCCAGGACCAGGTCGAGATGGTCGCTGGATGTAGTTTGCGATTTGTGTTGGGCAGGGCTGGTTTTGTTTCAGGAATAACTTTCAGAAAGGCTGCAATGTAAGTGAGCATCGCTGCAGACCTAGTGACCCAGTGAACGGGTCTTCACATCCTTCTGCTTTTTTCCCAGAGACTCTCCAGAGCAGAGGAGACTTTTGAGTCTAAAAAACAAGCTCTGATCAATCTGCTACAGGGACTCACGACAACATCTCAGCCTTTGTGTCTGGCTGAAATATCCATTTAATCCCAGAATAGCTTCCTCTAATTAACAATTCTTTTCTATCATTTTAGGCCATGTCTTTTTTTTTCCCTTTTGTCACCTATGATTCAGTTTTTTCTTCTTTTTTTCCTTTTTTAAAAAATAATTTCAATCTGCCAAGCACAGCCAATCTGCAGTATGTATTAGGAAGTTAAAATCTCTGTCATCCCTCCTACATACCCAAATATACATCCTGAAGGGGTGAGTACCCTACACCCTGGATTTCACAGGTAGCCACAGTTCCGTCTCCTATTTCCTCCTTGGGGGTTTTTTTGAGTGGTTTTCTTTGTAATCTCCTTACTTTGGTTCCTTTATTTTTTTGTTCTCTCTGCTGCACTTCCTTTCCATTCCTCCATCATTTCCTGGCTGTGTTCTCTCTGCCATCCTTCTCATTATCTCTGCTGATGGGAGATTTCCCCCCATCTCTGACAAGTCACACGTTCTGACCTGCTAGATAAAGGAGTTGGGTTTGTTTGACGTTACACAGAAGATGTGCCGAAACCCCTTGATTTATTAGCTTTTATTTCATATTCTCTTTATAACCCGGATCCATGAAAGAATCTCTTCTCCTGGTTATCTCCTCCAGTGCATCAACTTTGCCTCTTCCATTAGGGACTTTCTGAGGCTGCAAGGGACTCAGGAGAGCGACGTTGCTATTTTCTTGGCAAATCAGAAGCAAAAATATGAACCCAGCAAAAGATTTAGAGAAGAAACACCCCAAAACCAGGGCGATCCTGAGAACATGGCACAGGACGAGTCACAAGGAATGGTGCTCATGGATGAAAACCACATGTCTATAAAGCCTCACCATGCTTCAATGTCTGTGAGCAGGTAACGAAAGGGGACCTTCAAGGAAAAAAAAAAGAATAAAGCATAAAGGAATCCTAAACTGTTTCCATGACAAAAATCATCTCCTAGTGCAGCCAGTCCAGCTGCACAGGGTGGCCATAGGGCAATGCCTGTGCACCAGGCACACGTCGCTTCTATGAACAATCAGATTTTTTCCCCATTTATTTATTCCCCACCTTCCTGATCCTCCATATGCAACACAGCCCAGATTTTGTTTGTTTTCTAACTCGAGTGCTGGGAGAACTTTAAACACCACTCTGGGCAAAATCCTAAAAGGCAACTGGAAGAAAAAAAGCCTTACCACACAAGATGACTGTAAACACAAGTTTGTTCTAAGGTTTTACTACCAGGAAGCGTATTTTTGTGTTAGAAACTCAATGGCCGCAGCACACGGAGGAGACAAAAAGGAATCTTTACAGGATTCTGAAGCCAATAGTTATTTGTCATAAATAAAATCTGAGCCGGGCTGGTCCCGAGCCAAACATTGCAAGATTGTCTTGGCAGCCACGGTGTTACATCGCAAACACAATTATGTCATGTTGTAATGTGAAGCTGCCAGCTAGGAAGTCTGAGACAGCGTCTTGGGGGTGTGGGATGAAGGGGACAACCAGGCCCTTCGCCATCGATGGCCAAGAGCAACCTAAATGCTGAGAGGTGCCACCAACACGCGAGTGATGGGTGGAAAATGGAAGCAAATAGCAGGTGGAGTCCCAGAGGAGCACAGCCCCAAAGCTGCAAGAGGCATTCTGGAAGAGGTTTGCACTCCTGATGTCCATCAGATAAAAAAAAAGGAAGAGATTTGAAATACCCAGGCAGAGAAATCACTGAAGCTCAGCAGTATGATGGGTAAATCAGCCCTTTTTGGTCTTTTTTCTTTCCATTTTGTTCCCTGCTGCTGTACATTGGCTCACGGAGACCTGCAGCATCCTCAGTGCTGGATGCTGTTGCATGTCTTGAGCTTGAGTCCAGCAAAGCAACTGAAGATAACCTCAACCTGACTGTAAATATTTTTTATTTTTTTTTTGACATGAGTTTTTATTGGAAACAACAATGATTCAGAAAGCCTTGTGAATTAGCCCAGAAAAGGCGACTGATCAGCACTGCAAAGTGCCTACAGAGCAGGCTGGATTTCAGGGAAAAAGCACAAATGACCAGGGAGGTCAGTGTTTATACACGAGGCCACATTTCTCATGTGCTGAGAGTGCTCACCAGTACTACTAAAACTAACATCGAACAAGCCCGGGCTCCAAAAAGAGAAAAAGAAGGGGGAAAGAAATAAAAAGAAATATTTGGGCAACTGGAAGGAATTATTCTTTCTTCCATACCCTGGGCTCTATTCATAAATCATCCATAATTTTTTAGATGTCTAGAACAACGTTACCATTCGGTGAAATAAAATACTGAACCTACGATGTGACATCATCTTTTATCTTAAGAGTTCTGCACACTTGGTCATGTTCCTGAGCCACATTTGTTCTGCAGATATTTAGAACAAACCTGACATTTAATAGACTTCCTTCTGCTTGTGCATGTGTTGGAGACAGTTGTTTGGATTAGCACGATCAAAAACTTTAACACAGCCTTTCAAGATCCCATTTTCATCTGGATTTGCACAACACATAAGAGAGTATTATGCCAAAAATATGTTTTTTTCGAAAACATATACACTTTGTTGTGACTGTTTGTAACTGGTAAAATCCTCGGATGCCCTGATTACCGTGACCTGTGTGCTTTCCTACAAACCTAAGACACAAAAGCAGTGTATACAAATGAAAACCGTTAGCTTTCATACCACATGTGTTGTACTTATGCCAGTGGGAAATGACAGAGAATGTACAAGGTCATGGTTTACTAAAAATATAAAAGTTTAACATGTGGTGTTAATAGAACACACAACAGGGGTCACTGGTACAATGGAAAATAATTCATTTCCAATGTCAGGCCAAGTAATTCACTAGGAAAGAACATTTGAAAATGTGTTACTTATATCTTTCTCTTTCTGTTCTTTATGAGGAGTTTTAGGGGGGAAAAGAGCAAAATTACTACTAATACAAATGCATAAATAACAAGCGTGATTCAGATTTCAGCTGTGTCAGTATAAACCAGGCACACAAGCTCTACTGGAGCTGGCAAAATTACATCAGTGTGTGAGGCATCAGCATTGTACCCCCCCTGCCCCCACTTCCTCCCAAATGTTTAACTAGTAGTAAGCACTAAATCCCCACCAGGACGTGTTTAAACCCTGATCATGCATCTCCAGCTATTGAGGTGCCTCAGCCCAAAACTGAACACCACAAAGCCCCTGTCCATCTACTGCCTAATCCGGGTAGTGCGTCAGCCCAGCAGACATCCGTGCTTCCACGAGTGCAGGGATCTGTCTGCATGGACCTGGCGTTGAGATCCCACCAGAAATCACAAAGTTGGTGTCACCCTCCACATTTCAGCTCATCTCATGGTGCCACCAGAACAAAGTGCCAGGCTGAGCCTCGCACAAGCCATAGCTACAGGGCAAGGGTTCAGTGTCCCCTCCTTTTGCTCATGACATCTGGCCAGAAAGTATTCAAAACTCTAGTGGAGGGCACAGGAGGGTGCCACCCATCATCCCCACATGAGCTGAGACCACCACCGCTACCAGCACATGCATGTGCCACTCTGGGTCCTCCCTGCCACATCCCCTCAGCTGCACAAGACCCAGCATTTCAGTACGAATCCCAGAGCTTCCACACTTCTCAGACATCCCTACTTGTTTGGGGGGGAAAAAAGAAAAAAAATTCAAAGCAGATGTTGCAAAGTCACTTGTTATAATCAATAGATAGGTTTGTGACATGAAGCTACGCTGGGCACTGCAGATGCTGCTGCTCAAAGGAGGACGCCCCATACGTGCCTGGAGCCAAACAGCTCTTGCCTTTACGTTGGGAAAGCTGATGCAACATCATGGTTGCCCAGGAGCATCCCAAATAAACCTGCTACACAGCACCCGCTCCAGCTCTGCCTTTACCTGCCTCTTCCAGCGCTGCTCTGTCAGCAGCTTTTGCCTGAAGAGAGCAGCAGGTGAAACTGTTTTTCTTTCCTTCGCTCCCTTGCCGAAAGTGTTTTCATTTCTGGGTTGGCTCAGTCCATTTATGTAACATGCATGTCCCCGTCTGAATAGTCAAGCTGATTGAAAACATGTTTGAACTGGCTGTCCTTCCTCTCCTGTCTCCTGGAGTTTCTCCTGCCGTCTCCGGTGCATGCTACTCAGAGCCGCCTGGCACCGGCGCCTGGCAGAGATGTTTTATGCTTTTCAAGTGAGAATGGCCATGGTCAAGCTAGAAAAAGCTGTTGGAAACCATCTATCAGCTGGACCGTGGAGACCTATTGGTGGTGCTTCCTCGATGCCTGCTTTTGTAGGTCTCGGCTCAAGCCACTGCCAAGTTTTTGTAGGTCAAGTCTTGAAACATTTTGCTTCCCTCTGGGAGCCCCGGGAAGAATTGCGAGCAAGGCTGCAGGCTGATTTGTGCCCATCTACATCACCCACAGTGTCACTGAAGTTTATGGGATTCTTCCAGTCTGACTCAGTCAAAGGATCATTAAAATAATACAGTGAGAAACATAATATAAAACCCACGGCGGAGCAATTAAACTAAGCAGACAGATGGAAAGATGGATCAGAAGGAAATGTATGGCGGGTATTAAAAAAATACAACAGGGGGGGTTGTGCACGTCTTTCCTTAAAAACAATTGGAAGGGGTTTGTGTCACCTCCCAATTGGAAAAGGCTTCATTATAAACATTTGGTATCTTATCTCCCGCAGCCCTTCGTGCGCGCTGAAACCAGCTCGGCTGATGGCACCGGGTAACAATAGTCTTCTTCCCTCCATTTGAGCAGCAAACGTCAGCGTGAAATGAATCTTTCGTACCCTAAACGTGCATTCTACACATCCTAGCTGCTGCGATTAACAACCTGACATAAAACAATATTACAGCTCATAGTACACCCATAATAAATTCCTAAGAGATGATCTTAGCTGGCTGTTTGGCGAGCCAGCCGTGTTACGACGCGTTAAGCTCACCATAAAGGATGCTATTTGGTGAGATGCTGTTGAAATATTAGGGATGATACGATGTACCAGGCATTTTTAAAAAAAAAAAAAAAAAGAATTCTGCAGTTTTGCCAGTAAGAATTTGAAATTGCTTTTAGAAGTTAAATGGTATGTGATAAATAGCAGCATGTTCACTGGGGTTTGGAATCGCTGAGAAGCCGGCTGAGCTTAGATGAGTCATTCCACTGGTCCCAGTGAAATGTCAATGCATCCGTAGGAACGTTGCGGGGAAAGAAGAGTAAATCATTTTAGGTGTCTGAAAAGTGCAATAGCTTAGAATATCATTTTACAAACTCCTTTGCTAGTTTTGAGCCGTCCCGAGGTACGTTAAACGGCTTTCTTGCGGCCGTGGCTGCGGCGCCCTGCGGGTTGTTACAGCTCAGCTGATGGCTGGTAACCTGCTAACCCTGCCTTGGAATCAGATCAACCCACCCAGATGTCACACTGAACAAATTCAAAAGGAGAAGATCCTTTCTTTTGTGGCTCTCTATATATTTACAGCAGTTTCTCAACTCCTAAGGAAAAGAAAATCTCTCTCCTTCTTCTTTAGGGGCAAACGCAGTTTTTGTCACTAACGCATTGGATTGTGGGAAAAAAAAATTAATTAAAAAAAAAAAAGATGCATTTATTCTAAAATAAAGCACTAAAGCAGCTTTTGCAGATATGCTCATGTGTGCTCAGACAGACAGATGCCCTGGCAACTATCAGGGGGACATTTTTAGAAACTGTCTTAATTATCTGGCCCAGTGTTTTGTTATGACATGTAGCTAAGAGCAGGGAGAGATGCGGTTTCTTTGTCCCCTGCCAAACCCTCTGATTTCTCACTGTTTGCTTTGTTAATTTAAAAATGTAGTAACAATTTCAAGAAGTTGCTCGTGTGATCAAATAAAATTGATAGCGGTATCCTCCGCTGGCACGGGCTCTCCGTAGGGAACCAGATGTGGGGGGGGCTGTGGGGAAGGAGAGGAGGGAAAGAACATCAGAAAGGATGCAAAAGGCATTGAGCCGACAGAGCTTCCTCTTGCAATTCTTCCTCTTTTTTGCTGCTTTTTGGTCACTAAACACGGTTAAATACATCATTTCATATAAATTCCAGCTTAATAACTTGGGGGATGTACCTTCTGCAGTATATCTGTCAAGTTGTCCCTCTAAATTGGGAGATATGAGGAACTTGAAGCATGTCCCAGAAAATCCCAGAGCTAACCAGTCAGGTGAGTATTAGTACTTTCAAAAGGTTTTTCTACTGTTAAATTAATTTCTATAGAACCTGCAGGAGGATGTATTTCAGTGAAAACCTCTTAGGGGGAAATCAAAGCAAGAAAAAGGACTGGTATAAAGTTGCTGCAGAGGAAAGCACACATAAGGGTGTTATATGATTATAAAAAGCTGTTTTCTCCCCAAATTGTCCCCAGACAGCTGTTAAAGTGGCTGAGCTGCAGGGAGGGAAACACCAGCATCAGAGAAGGGCTGCCCATGTCCTTGCTCCGGCATCACTTTTTGCAGAGACCTCCCTTCCCAAGCACACACGGTTCAGCTGCCAGCCCTTGCTCCTCCCATGCTCTTGAAGAAACAAAATTAAAATGGTCCCACAACTGCTCATGACACTAAAAGGGAATGCGATTAACAAGCTCTTGACCTCTGCCGTCAACTAGCAGCTCCTTTTCCTGCTCCTCACAGACAAATCTCCGCTGGGCGAAGATCCCTTTGCAGAGATGGCACCGGTCCCACCTGCACCAGCACAAGCAAATTCAGAATTTTCTCAGAGCAACGTGGCTGGGCTCCTAATGGGGGTGAGGATTTGCGGGACTGGGATGTAGAATTTCTTCCACAAAAGAGTTGTCAAGCCCTGGATCAGGCTGCTCAGGACAGGGGTGGGGTCCCCATCCCTGGAGGGGTTTCCAAGGCGTGGAGATGTGATGCTGAGGGACAGGGGTTAGTGGTGCCCTGGCAGGGATGGGTTAACAGTTGGACTCCATGAGCTTAAAGGTCTCTTCCAACCTAAACAATTGTATGGTTCTATAATGGGAAACATTTAACTGATGTTAATCAAATCCATAAAAGGCCCAGGAAGAGCTGGGCTCCCAAGAGGGTCATAGGCTGTGCCTTCACGAGCCAGCAGTGCAGCCCAGGACAAGCACGTTCAGGGAGAACCCAAGACGTCACTGAGGACATAGCACCCAGGGATGACACAGTGCCTCTTTCTCCTTGGAAAGCCCCTAAAACGCAGCAAGCCCAACTGAGATACTCAGTGTGTCCGTATTTAATTAGGATCAGAGCTATAATCAAGGCAGAAAAAAAGTTTGTCTGATACTTACCGGGCCGTTACAGGATTTGTTTGCATCTAATATCCCCTAAAAAAAGCCGTGCTTAGGAAGGATAAATCTGGGGAAGAATGGCACGAACTCAGCTATATCCCCTCAGAAATAAACCACACCCAGGGCCTGAATAAGAAGGCAAATAGGTCAAGTAAATGACAGCAAATTAGCAAATCGCATCTCGATGAGGAAGAAGCAGCCTGTAAAACACGGCTCCAACCAAGTGGCTCATTGCAGCTGGAGAAGGCAAGGGTACAGGTTCAACACCAGGTTACTTTCCCACACATCGTGTTCTCTGTTTGCGCAGACGGATCCGTCTGTCTGCAGCTAAATTTAACTAGTCCAGAAACAAAGCGAGATAACCAGGTTAAGGTTAGTGCTCAGGGTACGTGTGTGCCTGTGTCACATAGGGTATCCTGATTACATAATTAAATGCTTTCCTGTCGGGGTAATTAGGAGAGACATGCTGAGATTTATAGACATCTAATCATTGCAGACATTCTCAGCTCCCTATCTGAGGGACCGAGCCTGTAGTTTTTGCCAGATTCTCCTTTCCACCACGGTTTTACAGTTGTAAAATTAGCCTTAAAAAAAAATGAGACAAACGCAAAGGCTTCTGGCTGCTGGCATTTTTATTTCCAGCTTACTTGCAGGGACTTTGTTTACGTATTGCTCCACTTGAAACAAACTCTTTCTTTGTCTCCCCCTGCCCCCCGACAAGAGCTGTCTAGATGGAAAGGGAGAACCAGCCAGCCCTGCTCTCACTGGGTGCCGTTGTACCTCTCTGGGAAAAGATGAAGCAACACAATCAACTTTTATCCCATTAATACATGTGAAAAAGATGAAAACTGGCCTTGACAGAAATGAAGTTGGGCAAACCAGAAAGCTGGCTGCTCATAGCCAACGTGGCAACAACGCAAAAGCCTCGGAAGATGTGAAGATTTAGGGCTCTGACTCACAGACGGAGCAGATTAAACTCAGACTTCCCACAGCTTCCTGCCCTGCCCCGTTTTCAACTCTCCCTCCTCCACAGCACGGACACTTCAGTCACCACGGCACAAACCCCTGCTGGGCACCACGAGCAAACTCCAGCCATTTAGTAAAGGCATTTATACGGCACCTGCCCCACAAGTTCTGTTTCTCGCCCCATTTTTGCAGGTAGGGAAACTGAGGTATGGAGAAGCTTTGCCCAAAATTTTTAGGACTGGCTGGTCAAAGCTGTATTTGTAAATAGGCATCTACTAAAGAGCTGCACAGAAATGTAGGCAACTCATAGAAGTATCTCAGTACGGAGTTAGAAATCAGGTTTTAGGCATCACTTTCTTCAGCGTTTTCCTCCCACACTTTGCCTCTCATACTACAAATTCAGAGTGGACATCAGATGACATGGGAGAGCCAATGTGGGTAAATCATTACCAGCAGGATAGGAAGAGTGTTTTCTTTCTCCATTTTCTTGGCCCATCTGAACACAAGCTGACAAGAAATCCATGTTCAACCTCACTCCCATCACCAGCAATCAGGTAGAAGCCCAGGCTCCAGGACAATGATTAGTAATCACATCTAGATTTAGTTATCACAAAGATCTCAGGGACTGCTAATCACAGCCCCACTTCACAGCCAAGAGGATCAATGTCAGTTAAAACTGATAGTGATCAGCATTATGGGAGCCACGGGGTAGCAAGGGTAGGTGTGAAGTCAAGCCATGCATGAACACATGTGGTCAGGAGGATTTTCCCTTTGCATGGCTGCTTTTAGAAATCCCTGGTGCAGTGGTGTTTCTTTCTGGGGACTTTCCTCCTTATCAGCATTTCACATCTGCCAAGCTCTTGAAATGTGATTTAATTTCTCATCTATGTGATCTGGACATTAGCATTCTGCTTCAGTGCTGAAAAGTCCAGAGTAAGCCAAGAGGTTTCTGGAACCCAACAGTTAATGAGCAAAAGTTGTCTTGGCAAAAGAAATGGTCTCATAGGCTGGTTCGAATATATTAAAGGTGAAATGTTTTGCAGTGGGGAGGATGCTCTTTCCAGCCTGAGCTTTTAAGGTTGAGTTTCCTGATTTGCATTCTTTTGAAAGCATAGATAAAAGCTTGGAGTCATTTCTGCTTCCTTTGCTATTTTGAAAAGTCCAGGGGCTAGTGTGTAGATGCTGAGGGATGTACTTGGCAAAAACTTTAAAAAAAAAAAAAAAAAAAGACAGGAATAAACTAAGGGTTTGGGCATGTGATAACAGGACATATTCTTCCTTTGATTTGAAGGCTTGCCACCAAAGTGACCAAAGTCTCCTGTCCTGCACCTCTATAATGCCATCAACTGCCATGTTTCAGGAATAATTCCTCTGTTCAGACCAATTGAGATCAGTGGGAGAAGGCACCCCGGTGAGCTTCTTCATATCTTAAACATCACTTGGCTACCTCCCTTGCTGCATTTCATCCCATCCTGCAGGGCTGGTGCAGGAGAGAGCAGCCCATCCATGCCTCCACAAGCTCATTATCTTCAGGAGACTGCTCTGGATTTTAAAGGAGATTTACCACTAGGGTAATCAATGCTGCAGGAAAAGCATCTCTTTAAATCATTGCCTTTTACCTTGCAGCGTGAGAGTCCCTCCTGCCCATTTTCACACGTTCATGGTGGAACACGATAAGTCATAATCATGCTTTCAAGCCTGCCTGTTTGGCTCCCTCCTCTTGGAGCGGCCGCTTCTCCTGCTGCCTGCCTTTGAAGTGTATCTAAGCTCCTAGTAGCTATAAGATGACACTTAAGTTACACCTCTCCTGCATTCTTATCTCTGTCAGCGGTCTTTGAATCGCTGACACGTTGGCAGCCCGATGGCCCTTCTGGTGAGCGGGTTGTCCCCTGCGTGACCTTTGGGTTTCTGAAGAAGACACCTGAAACCCCAAATGGAAGGGATCAGAGGAAGGGGGAATCCCACCTCTTCTTCATCAGCTGCCAAAGAGCCGTCTCCCCTTCCACAGGAAACAGCATCTGTCTTATCTCTTTGTTTGTCTCCCTTTTTTAAACTTTTCTTTCAGACACGGGACCTTTTGAAACCGCTTCTTGTTTTTCCTTCTTTCCCAATGCATCTTTGAACCCACTCTCTCCTCGAAGTAAATCTCTTTACAAAAGAAAAGGTTGCTAGAGGGAAGGAGGTTGTGTTGCCGTTAGTCCTGCAGAATAAAGATGAAGCCCCCAAAAATGTCTAAGTTCTTCTTCAGCTGCAAAAATATGGGGTACAAACCAAGCAGCGCCGCTACAGCAAAAGGCAGTTTTCCCCTCCCGTTTTGCAGTTCTCTTCTTATCAGTGTGAATATCACTCAAAAGGAGCAGCTAACACTTTTATATAATGATTAATTTTTTTTTTTTAATCCCCGCTCTACTTTGGATAACGTTGTTGAACGTCAAAGAGCATCTGCGTCTCCCCATCAGAGTCTTCACCTGCACTCGTTTCTCACTCTCGTCCCTATAATGTTACACTGATAATAAATCTGGACTTTATGAATATGCAGTAAGTTATTTTATTGTCTTTTCCAATATGAATGGAGCAATTCCAGAAAAGGCACCAAGCCTTGTACCTTTTGCCAGAAAAGTCCACTGTAATTATTCGTAGTGTTCAGAAATGGAAGTGTTGGTGTAGTGGTAAATGCAGGGTTTTGCTCCTCATCTCAGATTCAGATTTGCTGAGTACCAATGGCAGAAAGTCCCCTGAGCAGCGAGGGGCACCATGGGGCTCCTATATGTGCCAGGTGGTCTTGCAGCACCATGTAAACCCACCACTCAGGGCTTTCCTTGGCTTTCTGACCTAAGCACAAAACCAGAGAAGCCCTCGTTTCTCCTTAGATGACAAACCCGCTATTGAAAACCTGCTGCCGGCATCATTCCCTCTTCTGCAGTCCCTGTTTTCCCCTCCTGTGCTACGGATCCACAGCCCCATTTGCATTCATACTTTTCAGCCGCGTAACGAAGACCAGAAGGGCTGCTGTGACGGACAGAACTAGTTCAGCTCTTGCTGGATTTTGATGAAAGGCAATTTGATTTCCACAGCCAAGTTATTTAATGAGCCTCTAAAATTACAGCCACAAATTATGCACATACAAAACTATGCATTTGTGCACTGAAGAGGCAAGATTTCCAAAACAGGAAGCCATTGGTCTGCGTTAAAAGGAAAAAACCCTGCCTGCCTAGCTGGTTTCCCCATATCAATGCATCTAATTATTCAGTCTGCCCAGCTAACACAGTGGCTTGAATGCACAATGGCTCTGTAGGTACCTACCTAGCCATTTTCACATTACGGATGTCTCCTGCTGTGTTTATACACCCACGTGCTACAACCGCACACGCCAGTTTACGTCTGGAGCCGGGAAGGATGCAATTCCCATCACGCAAGAAGCGGGTGCACCATTTGCTGATGTTGAGTAGAGAGAGTGAGGTTACCTCAACCCAGATCCCTCCTCCTTCCACTCTCAGGGATTCACCACCTGCTTAATCAGCTCTTGGCAAGGTGTCCGATATGTCCTCGAGTACTGCGTTCGGTTCTGGGCCCCTCACCACAAGAAAGACATTGAGTTGCTGGACCACGTTCGGAGAAGGGCAACCAAGCTGGAGAACAAGGCCTATGAGGCAGTTGGGATTGTTTAGTTTGGAAAAGGGGAGGCTGAGGGGAGATCTTCTTGCTCTCTACAACTACCTGAAGAGAGATTGTAGTGAGGTGGGTGTGGCCTCTTCTCTCAAGTAAATAACGACAGAACAAGAGGAAATGGCCTGAAGTTGGACCAAGGAAGGTTTACATGAGATGTTAGGTAGAATTTCTTTACTGAAAAAGTAGTCAGGCTCTGGAACAAGCTGCCCAGGGAGGTGGTGGAGTCACTATCCCTAGAGATATTAAAAAATTTATAGATGAGGCACTTCAAGACATGTTCTAGTGAGGTGGTGAGGTGTTTTTTGTGTTTTGTGGGGTAGTTTTGGGGGGTTTTGTTTGGGCTTTTTGTTGGTTTTTTTTTCTGGGTTGATAGCTGGACACAATGATCTTAGAGGTCTTTTCCAACTGTGACAATTCTGTGATTCTACAATTCTGTCTGTACATCTGCAAATAGCACCAGCTGCCTCTGCACCTCATGCAGTCGTAGGGAAAGAAAACACACTTGTCAGCCATGGAGTTTTTCGTTCGATCATTTGCTTATGTGGCTGCAGCAGCAGTCACAGTGTGTCTCCTGCTCCACCAGCAACCATTCTCCAAGACCCACTTTTGAGGCTGGTCATGATTTGGTGAGATGAGACTACAGAGAGATGGGTCTGATGATGCAAGTCAAGGGTTGGAAAAGGCAGAAGAGGAGAGGTATATATCCCCCAAATGAAATTAATTTCAATCAATAAGCCCCATTTTTCATTCTTCCTCAGCAGTTAAAGTAAGCCTGTCATCAAGGAGGGGTTGAACTGCTTCTTGTCCTCTCTTCATCTACTTACTTTCTTTTTATTCACCTCCACAGGTCTGATTGGTCCTTAATTATAACATATCCTTTTTCCTCTCTCAGTTTAAGTGATTTTGGGTTTTATTCTTTTTTTTTCCCTTTTTTTTTTCCTTCTGAGATTACCACAGAATCCCACTGAACCTGTTCTTTAAACCTGTTGGCAAACGGACATCAGATCATTTTCCATCAGATCTTGGGACCCTCCCTCTTTTGCTTTATCTTTGACATTTCCTAACAGAGCCCATGACAGCAGCAGGATTTCACAAAAGCAAAGGCAAGACTCTTGCATTTTTTTCAAATACTACCCTTCCCTGCTCAGTTAAACCCACTCCCAAGGAACGCTGGTGGCATAGCTGTCAGAAAGGGTCTTTTTCTAATTCCACAAAGCTCAAGAAACACTTTAGGAAAAGATGGGAAAACTAAACACTTTTCTGTTCTCAAAGTGATTTTTACAGCAGCAAAAGGAGGTGCTCAGCTGAGAGACCTACAGATGACAGCTGTCCTCTCCAGAGACCACAGGAAACATGACGAATACTACAGAGCAAAGTAGATTATTCTTACTCAGGGCTGTCTCCAGCGCACTTGCTCCAGCTCAGTTTCCAGAAACTCCAGAGCTCTGAGCCACGAGTTTCTTTTTTAACTCTTGCAAAACCCTCTGCAGCTCTGTGGGCACCGTCAGCAGCTGGAAGATGACTGATCTGCCTTTTTTTTCTTTTTTTTTTTTTCTTTTGGTTTATTTTGGTTTCTGGGTTTTTCTTGAAACGAGACAGTTTTTGCCAATTCCTCTTAAAAGGAGCCCAATCCCAACCTTTGCTTTTAAGGATTCGCACAGCTGCCATCAGGGTGCGAAAGCCAACAGCCCGAAAGCGATCTCGATGCACAGTCAGCCGTGGCATGAATTTATTTTTATTTCCTTTTGAGACAAAATGCCCGTCTTTGTTTTCCATCACGTATTCACTAATCCAACCTAAGCTGCTATTTAAGCACAGGGGTTTTTGTTTTTTTATTTTGAATAAGATCTTTGTACAACATGACCATTTACTAGCTGTTATAGAATGAAAATTCCCCAATATACAGAGACAACTCCCAAAACTGGAGCTCCTGGGAGAGCAAAAGAGCTTCAGAAATAAGAAGGGTTTCCTGTGCAGCAGGAAATGCCAACACGCACCTCCCTGGGCAGAGCATTATTGGCCGACCGACCCGAGAAAGAAGTAACAGAGGCTGATCCTGGCATTTCCTAAACTTAGCAATGTACAAAAGTCAGGAAGGGGCAGCCTCAGAATAAAGCTCAGACTTTTCAACGCAGCTGTAATCTCAGCAGTTAATATATGGGACTGCGAGAGCTGGCAAGTCACTAGAAGTTTAAGCAGAAAATTAGATGCTTTCCCCCAAAAAAAAAAAAAAAAAAAAAAAAAAAAAAAGAACCAGAAAGGAAAAGGCTGCAAGGAGGTCAGGGCAGAGTGTGGAAAGATTTCAGCAGCAGCAAAGACATTTGAGGATTCGTCCTCTCCCAGCTCTTCTCTGGATATCTAAACATTTTGGGGGCTTGCACGCTGGACAACACACGATTCCCACAGTCAGCGCTGAAAAACTCCTGGCAAAGCTGGAATGAGTTGCCAGATAAACAGCAGACTCTCTCATTTTGCAGGGAGGGAAAGTAGGACCCTACATCAGGAGGGAGACTTGAGCCACATGCCTGTGCTGGGGGACAAGCGGCGGCCAAAGGGTGCATGGTTAGCGTGGCTCCAGCAGCATCTTGATGGAGGTAATTTTCTTCTGTCGTGCTGGACACACCAGCCCACAGCTGAGCCTTGGAAATCTGCAGCCCAGCATCTCCAAGAGAAATCTTTTTAAAAGCCCCAGCAAAGGAAGCAGTAGAGTTGGTTTCAACAGCATCGAGCTGATGGAAACCGCCGTAAAGGACGGAGCGAAGTGGAAGGGACAAGTTTCCACCCCGCGTGCCAGCGTTGGCCCAGGGAACATGTAACATAATGTAAAAATAATATGCTATTAAACATAATGGACTAGTTGACCCAAATGAGTCAAAGGAAGAAAATCAAAATTAAATGTTTCTATGGCATTAAATTAAAATAACTTGTCATTATTAAAAACAAGGGGGAAAGCCAAAATCCTACATCTCACTTTTTTGGAAGTTGTAAATTCATCCTAAATTACTGCATTTCATATGTAATTTAGACAACATTCCAGTGTGGGTAGAAAATTGCTCCATCAAAAACTGCTGGCCAGCTGCTCTCAAAAAAAACTGTTGATATGAGAATGACCATTGTGGATTTAACATGGAATTTGGGTCAGCATCTTACAGAGCAAAAATGTTGCATAAAAATGCACACATCCTACTCTGTCATACTAATTTCAGCTTTCAAATACTGCTGCCTTGCCAGTGTCGGTCCATATTCTAAGCCAATTTCAAGGCTATGCTTGAATCCTCCAGTCCTTCAATGTTCACCTGTGGGAGGGGAAAAGGACACTTTGCGCAAGTGTTCTGCAAGAATGAGGTTCGGCAGGATGTGTGCGCCATGTAGGATGGTCAGGACCGCAATGGGAATAATAAAAAAAAAAAAGGTAGTTAAGGTGCTAGTTAGTAAATGCCAAATATTTACCACTACTTAATAAAAATGGGAGCAGATTTTATTTTGAAGGATGTCTGAAGCCATACTGAATGTTTCTTTAAATATAGAGAACTCAGAGGTTTGAGTGCTTCAGGATGTATAAAATGTGGATTTTCCTCTCGTATATTTGGTGTTTATAAAGTGTGTTTAGGGCTGTACCATACAGTGTGTGCTTAGTATGAGAAAGGAAGAAGGTTTCGCTTATTTCCACAAAACTTGCCAGCTCCAATAACCTTCTATTTCTTTTAACACTTAGCTGGGAAACAATAGCCTCCAATTAAACCACAGCACAAAGCCGCTGAGGTTTGCAATGAGCTGATCCTAAAGAGTGCTGAAAGATCAGACTTCTCTGTGTTTGCTTCACAGTGACACAAGCGTGCTCCAAGCCCTCGTTTTCAGTCGCTTCACCACAGACAACAATGAGTGTCTCTGGTGCCACTTGCACCTTGGCACGCACCACCTGGGTTAACCCTGAAAACAGCCAGCCCGTGGTTTGTGCTGGAAATATTGAGGTCCTCGCTGCACCAGATCAAGGCCATCACCTGCAGGTCACAACAAGGTCCCTTTGGCCATTCCTGGAAACTCGTGGGAGAATCCTAGAATGGGAGGGGTTGGAAGGGACCTCTAGAGATCATTGAGTCCAACCTCCTTGCCAGAGCAGGATCAGGCAGGGCAGACCATGCAGGAACAGATCCAGGTGGATTCTGAAAGTCTCTAGAGAAGGAGATTCCACAACCTCTCTGAGCAACTTGTTCCAGGCTCCGTCACACTTACAGGAAAGAAATTTTTCCTCATGTTGAGGTGGAACCTCCTGGGTTCCAGTTTGTCACCATCGCCCTTCATCCTATCCCAGGGCACCACTGAACAGAGACTGGCCCATTCTACTTGACCCCCACCCTTCAGATATTTGTAAACATTAATAAGATCCCCACTCAGTCTTCTCCAGACTAAACAGCCCCAGGGCTCTCAGCCTTTCCTTATCAGAGAGATCTTCCAGTCCCTTCATCATCCTTGTAGCCTCTGTTGGACTCTCTCTAGTATTTCCCTGTTCCTCTTGAACTGGGGAGACCAGAACTGGACACAGTAATCCAGATGTGGTGTCACTAGGGCTGAGTAGAGGGGGAGGAGAATCTCCCTCAACCTGCTGGACACACTCTTCTTTAGGAAAATGGGGAGAAAGGAGACAATCCGTACACATGTCCTAGCAGGAAAAAAATGCTGCGCTCCCTTTCTCCTCCCTCAAGGATGTTTTCCATCCACATTTGATTCCTGAGGTGGTAACTGCTCTTGTTTCCTCCTTTTTGTTCTTTTTTTTCTAATCCTGCTTTTGCTAAACTCAGGTCACAAGCTTCCCTCTCTCACATGTCCAAAAGAAAAAAATTGTGGATGTATTTATGAGCATCACCTTGCCAAGGTGTATTTTCAATGGCTGGAATGGCATCAGCTCAACCAGCACAACTTTCATCCTGAGTATTTTTATACTATCCGGGATGCAGCAACCCCAGTTATTGCAGCCCCCGTGATGGAAGAGAATAAGGCTCTATCACATTTTAGTTGTGTTGGGTTGGTTTTTTTTTAAATTCCCCAGCCAAGCAGGCAAAAGGGGAAAAAAAATGATGTGGGATTTCGGTACATACAAAACATCTGCAACGAACATTTTTGGAACGTCTTGATCGCAAATAAAGAGGTGATTTGAGATTTTCATAGGCACTCGCGTCTTTGAGGATGTTTTCGGCCTTTCATCCCTTTTTGAAGGCGTGTCACCTAATTACGACTCTTTCATCCCTCTATTCCCTAGTTGGAACATGCCAGTCCCTTTTACGGCAATTGATTATGACTTGGAGGTTTCCACATTCCAGCCAGTTCAGAGAGCCGGGATATTTGTGAATACCTGAATAAACTCCTTTAATCCAAAAACAAACTCCACCTGAAAGCGGCGGTATGAAAAGGCCATTCATACGGTGTTTTCAAACTTACTGGTTCATGGTTTCTTTGGATTTGACCCGACTTCCTGTACTAATGGTCTCTGAATGCATTCCCAATTGTGGCTTATTGGTCTATAAGGTACCCAGCATTTATGGGGAAGAGGAAAAGGAGTTACACAGCAACTGCTGACACAGAAAACTCTGCCTGAAAGAGCAAAAAAAATGGACCAGAAGTTAAAAGGAAACATAAAGTGTACGAACGACCGGCCCCTTCTGCTAAAACTTTTTAAACAAATATTCCCTTGATGTTGCTGCTTTAAAAAGAACTTGGCTTCTTGCAGATGAAAAAATACCTTTCAAATTACCACTGGAATTGTCATTCCCAAGTGTGAGAATTGACACTTTGCTGATGAAGGTAGGACCGTGTTTAAATAATCTGGGAACATAAGTGCAAATGTGTCGATGATCTCACGGAGCGGGAAGGGAGCGCGGAGGGAGATCTCTGCTCCCGATGGCTGGGGGACAGAGCGAGATGGCTGGAATCATGAGGAGCAAAAGTACCTCAGCTACTGCCAAGATCAGACCGGCAGAAGGCGATTCATGTTCACAAACGCACATAATCACCTACTAGTAATATTTCTGGAGGCTGCGAGAGGGTTTAGAGAGGTAGTGTTACACATTTGCACTATTCTTATAAATTTTTCTTCTGTATGCTCTGTGGACCGCTGCCAGAAACAGGACTCTGGTCTAGATGCTTTGTTCGGACCTGATCATTTAATTTGGGGTCAAATGTTTCATCAGTTGATGAACATGAGTCCACCTGAACAAATCTTCCCAGCCTTGTGGGTTCCTCCAAAAGTCAATTAAACCTACTAAAGAGTGTTCACCTTTTTGGACATCAGGTCAATTCCCGGTAGAAAGCCGCAGATGAGTTTTGGTGGCTAAACATGGGGTCCTACCTTTGAAAAGTTGGCCCTTGAGTTATAAAAATCTGTTGGTCAAAGGGTTCCATCCCCCGTGGGTGAGATGAAAGATGTCTTCCGTTTGCAGCAGCCCTGCTGTCCCCATCCAGAGCTGTTCCCAACAATAAGATGGTTAACGCTGAGGCTCAGCAAACCACACTCATGATGTTGGATTTGCATCCAAGAGCCCTTTAAAAAAAGTTAGGTGGTGCTTGAAAAAATCTTTTTCTTAATTATTGCACTTACCAGCTCATAAAGTTTTACCGGAGACTGCGAAAGCATAAGACCCACAGATAGACACTTGTGTTTGAATTTCCATTATTTGGTGGTCTGAGCCGATTTATCTGTCGGCGAACACGCGGGGCCTTGATTTCAGTATCCTGTGAAAGGCAGGATCTAATGAGGCAGAGGAAAGAAGTGACAGATTTTGGCTTCCTGCAGCCCATCCTCAGAGATGGAAACTCCCGGTGTTGACTGACCGGCTTGGCTGAGTGATAAGCCAAAATGGGTTTGGGCACTGGGCCAAGACGGGGACGATTCCTCCTTCAGGATAAGATTAATGAGTTTTGGAAGGGGGGTGGAGATTCAGGACTCCTTTCAGCTCCGATTTCCCCCTTTGCAGCGGTGACATTCGTCTCGCTGGCGCGGGGTCTTTGTATCGCTCGCTTAGTTGCCATCTGACTCTGGGTTGCTCAGGATGCACCAAAAAAACCATTCCCTGGAAAACTGACATTCCAGCTTGGAGAATTTGGCAGTTCTCCTTCACATACAATATCCTTGGTAAAGGAAATTTTTCTGGAACCTATAGCTAACGCTGCTTGCTGGTAGTGGCTGTTTGCCTACAAAATAAACAGGACCAGAATATGCTTCATTACAGTCACACAGTGGGTTTTATTTTTCTCTGACATTTCGGGAGGTGGTGCAGAAAACGAGACTCTCTCCAGAGTGATTCACGCGGTGGCCAAAGAGGTCCCTGTGGCTGACAGTAAACCGTGTGACCTACTCATTTCCCAGTAAGGATCCCGCGCCCGGCGCCAGCACAGGGCGACAGGGAAAGAGGGAGCGGGGAGGGAAGGTCCTCAGAGAGAGATTTGGTTTGGAAACGTCTTTGGGTGAATTTCGAATGTAAAAAAAAAAAAGGAGGAAATAAAGGCAAAGTTTAAAAAGCACCAAAACAACTAAACCTCCTCAAACTGAAGCCAGTCTTTGATTCCTTCTCTGAAATGACATCATCACATACCCAGCTAGGCCACAAAGCATGACAGCCGTCATGGGCCTGCCTTGGGAAGGACAGATCACTTCCCTTTGAGAAATACGGAAGGTATTGTCTGTAATCTCAGCCTGCCCCAGGCCGGGCAGGGGGGCTGGTTTTTGCAATGAGATCCTTCAGCAGCCTCTTTTTTGTCGGTTTTCCCTTGGTCTTTCACACAAATTAGACAACTCCAGGAGGCTGGAATGCTCTCCGCAGTGGCTGTGCTCAGCCACAGGCGTTAAGGAAGGAGGTAAGAAAGGGATGGAGTTGGATGAAGAAGCCTGATCCGTGTGGATGTGGCTGCTTGCAGTCCTGGGGTGACAGCTGCAGCGTCCCCTGGTGCCATTTGTGGGTGGTGGCATTCACTGCCGAATGCCTTTCCGCTTAACCCCACGTCTGCCAAGCTGTTGGCTACCTTCTGGTCTCTTCCCCTTCTTCAGTGATGAACCAGGAGAAGCATATTCTACTCTGCCTTGGTGAGATCACACCTGGAATATCGTCTCCAGTTTTGGGCTCCTCAATTCAAGAGAGACAGGGATCTACTGAAGAGAGTCCAAGGCAGAGCTATAAGGATGATGAAGGGACTTGAACTTCTCTCCCATGAGGAAAGGCTGAGAGAATTTGGATTGCTTAGTCTGGAGAAGAGAAGCCTGAGAGGGGATCTGATTCATGTCTATAAATATCTGAGGGGTGGGGGTCAAGTGGAAGGGACCAGGCTCTTGTCTGGGGTGCCCAGTAACAGGACAAGAAATAACACGTACAAACTAGAACCCAGGAGGTTCCACCTTAACATGAGGAGAAACTTCTTTCCTCTGAGGGTGATGGAGCCTGGCCCAGGCTGCCCAGAGAGGTGGTGGAGCCTCCTTCTCTGGAGACTTTCAGAACCCGCCTGGATGCATTTCTGTGTGGTCTGCCCTGGGTGACCCTGCTCTGGCAGGGGGGTTGGACTACACGATCTCTAGAGGTCCCTTCTAACCCCTCCCATTCTATGATTCTATAATTCTATGATAAAGGTTCTTGTTCTGCAGAAGGTATGGATAGGGAACAAGCCAGCAGTGCTTCATGAGATGCAGTAGATACATAAAGACGGTATCTTGCCTTGATGCCAAAGCAGGTCATCACACAGAATGGAGAAACTAAAGCCCCAGGATCAGAAAAAAAGTTTTGATCTGTTTTTTCACACGATACATATCGTGGGCAGCAGGAGTTTTACTGTCCATGACTGAAAGGAGAGAAAAGAAGATTGTGGTGCCCCAGAGTCTTGCTTTTGGATGGCCAAATGGCCTGCAAAGAGCGTGCACACATCTGCCTTTCAATAGTCAATGCTGGGACAGGAGGAGAGCGCTCCCGAGGGAGAGAGATCAGGGCCCTGCTTCGCTCTGCAAACTGCAGTCTGGCAAGAAGATGGACAGATGCCATAGGAATCTGAAAGTTGTATTATTAGGAAGCGTAGAGCTCATATTTCATTCTTCCAAATGTCTCGCTACATTAATGAAACCCATGTCTCATTGTTGCAGAGAATTTTAAGGCCAAAGAGACCGTTAGATCATCTGGTTTGACCTGGGTAACACAGGCCAGAGAATTTCATCCACAGAGACAAATAATGTGCGTTTGATTAAGCTCAGTTAACACAATGTTTCACCAAAACAATAGAAATGGATGCACTTTCATAATCCGTATTTTTAGGAAAGATCTTACCATTTACGTTTTCCCTTTGGGAAGAGGAGCTCAGCCTTTATTGTTCTTTTTAATGGCAACGCTGCCCACACTGGTGGCCTGGCCACACTCCCACCGAGGGGGAGGATAGGGAACGGAAGCCACAACCACATCACAGGGGACCACTCACCAGATCGTGGGGGCTGGAGCTCTCCAAACCTACCCTGTGTCAAGTCCACGGGGCTGGTGCTGTCAGTCCACAGCACACCTTGACCTGCAGAGCGACTCTCAAGAGGGAGATCCTCTCTCCCGCTCCTAAAACCAGTTCAAATGAGCTGTGCTCAAACCAAATGCAAGCTGAGGACTCTCCTGCAATTTGCCTTTATTTTATTATTATTATTAGCAGAAACGCAGTGGAAGATACTCAGACGTTCTGGCCATGAGCAGAGGAAGAAGTTTTGAAATAAAATATCATTATTATGGCTACACAGTTCAGTTGGCACCGGATGAAGACTGTTGCAATGAGCACTGCACAAGGAATTGCTGGAAGACACCAGGAACAAATGGCAGGAGAAGACTGACAAGCAGTGAGAAAACCAAAATATCTTTAGAACCACTGGAAATTATTGAAGTTTTGACAACATTCTTCATGGCATCCCTCTCCGCTTTCATCAGCTGTGGAAGTCATCAGCATTTTTTCTCACTTAAATTCGGGCAAAAAAAAAGGTCTTTTGCATCCCAGAAAAGAATATCCCATATATTTACATCCTTTTCCCAAATTATTGAGTGACAAATGGAAGCACAAGGAGACTTTCCCAAGGTCCCACAGGAAACCTAAGGAAGGGGGCGGGAATCCAAACCTGAATTTCTGAGTTTGAGTCCATCATTACAATTAATAGAAAACATGATGATAAACTTTTATTTGCTATAGGATACCAGCTACAGGATATTGCCTAAATAATGCACGTTTCAGAGAGGAGTTAAATTAGAAAGAGCAGCAGATAGCTATGGAAGTTTAAAGGAAAGGGGAAAAGTTTGTCACAGGCTGCATTCACTGCCACTTTTCAGCTTCCTGACGAAAGCCGTGCAAATGGTCACGATCCTGAAGGAGAGGTCTCTGCAGACATTGCTTTTTACAAGGCTTTCCATTTCCAAACTGGTACAGCTTATTTGAACAGAGCCTTTTGGTACCGGAGTTGTTCAAGGTGTTCATACCACATAGTAGAAAACACTGACTCTAGTGTCTTTTCTCCTTTCTTTTTTAAAGGCTCCTTTTTCAGTGGGGTTGTTTTTTTTTTTTCATCCTGTGGTCCACATTGCTCACGGTCTGCAACCGATTCCCGAGAAAGCCACAACCAGTGGATTCTCCCTCTGTCTGCAAAAACAAGACAGGATCCGACCTGCCGTGAGGTCATCGTTAGTAGCCCGTTTTCGGCTGGCACCAAGCCTCTGAGCCGATTCACACGGGCACGGCCGCCCCTCACGAGGTTTGCGTTGCAGAGGACTAGCAACGCTCCCACGGTCGCTGCCCACGCATCGGGCAGCCAGTCCTGGCCAGCAAAGCAGGACTTCTTTGGCCACCCTGCTATCTGCCACGCCAACGGATGAGGATTATGCTTTTAAAACAACACGTGGTATAAACTACCGAGAGCGCAGCAGAGGACTAATTAGTGGTGGGCAGTTGAAGGCCACAGAGGTAACGTGGGGTGTCGGCACCTCTCGTGGTGCTGAGCCGCTCAGATGTGGCAGAGACAGGGAGATGGAAAAAAAAGGCTCCTCAGACAACCGTGGGCAAAGTGTCATTGCAGCCCAGGATTATCTGGTTTCCAGTCTGAAAGGCGGTGACCTCAGCTCCATTCCCTGCAGGCTTAACCCAGCAGTGCTAATTTAGCACCGGCATCCTGGTTGGCAAAGTCAGCGGGGAGGCCGCGAACTAAAGCTCTCCTCCTCCCGGCGGTCCTCCTCAGTGGAGATGTGAGTCACAGGGAGGGCTGGGAGACGGGTGGAGGAGGCAGGGAAAGGTGTCACTGGAAACAATCCTCGTTTGTACTACCTGCCCCTGGATACAGTGGGACTTTGTTCTTCCACCGGCTCGCACCGAGATGGGAGTCCCTCCTCCACGAAACAGATGCATCCCCTTTGCCAAACAGTAGACCGGAGAAATTAGCCCTCACCACCAGAAGCGCTTTGAAAGGTGGCAGGTTTGAGCTGTTCGTAATCGCATTAGAAAGGGGAATTAATTTTAAGTTATCGCAAAAGGTGACAGAGTTGTCTTGGATATGAACTGCTGCTGATTCTGTGTGTACTGATCTGTCGAGGAGAAAAGAGCCAGAAGCCTTTATTGGCCGCGCTGTGCCTAGCGAAAGTGTCTGCCCTCTTCCAGAAGATAAGTTCAGCCTTGTTTATTTTCATTTTAGCGATTCAGAAAGCTCCGTTATGCTCCGTACCAGACAACATCGCTGTGCCTTTAAAAAGGAAAGGAAGTGTGGTCCTGGCAAACGTAACTGGAGCAATAAAATATAAATCTTTGTAATTGTTGTGGAGACAGAAAGCAAAACAAACTGTACTTAAGTACATTGTAAGAAAATGTCAGAGATTTGAGGGAATGGTCATTAGCATACGAAATCATTTGTCTCCCATGAGTAAGCGAGTTGGACGGAGACCAACCCATTTAATTTTCAGTATTTTTCCTTTTGGGATTTCTTGGAATGTCAAAACTACTATTTTTTTTCCTCCATAAAAGAAGATTGACTTCAAGGCTGATGTTCAGAGACCACAGAAACAAGTTGAACACAGCGTCAGCTCCCTCAGTCACCCCCTGCACACGTGCGTACCGAGGGCCCAGCTATGGGTGAGGACACCCACGTGCCCAAAGCTTCTGTTCAGATGCCCCACCTTCGGTGTTAGACCCCATGCAACGTAGACTGCCTCCTGTAACATCACTCCTACCCATCAGGGTGTCCCCAGGATGTTAAATTTGCTCAAAGGGAAAACACAGTTTTCTGTAGTTTTGCAAGCCCCATGGCCACGGCATAAAACCATCCCATGAGCAGCAGGATCCTTTTGGCGTCACCTCAAACCACCCTCTGTCTAACTGGTCCTGCTCATCTCTTCCCTGCCCAGAAGTTGAAGGAAAGCCACTTTCACAGCCACTTCTTCGCTGTTCCTCTCTCTGTGTCACTCCACCAACATCACATCTCCTTCCTGTATTTAAAAAGCTAACTTATGAAGGGAGAGAGCTATGGGGAAAAACTTGCCATGAAGTACCTCTACCCAGCTGGTGTCAGGTGATGGGTGAGGTGTCCCATCATCCTTCAGCTCTTCACAAGGTGGTTCCTCTCCCAGGAGAGCCAAGGGACAGGGATGGGTTGAACCTGATGGGGAGCCTCACCCCACCGCGCTTGGTTACACAGCTGCCGAGACGAAAGGCATGAAGTTATTTGAGACAGTTATGGAAACATTCGGGTACCCTGAACTTCTCCCTGCTGGATTCTTGTCCCAGATGGGAAGAAAATGAAGTTCAGATCTTCTGGGATTAATATAATCAGAGAATCTGAGAGGAAAACTGGTGAGTCGCTTTCCCCCTTTCTTTGATGAGGGGGGTGTTTCCAAGGTTAATGAACTGCATCCCTCACAGTAGGCAGAATGATATTGCACATGTTTCAGAGCAGAGCAAGCTTGGGAGGTACCACAGAATAGGTTTATTCTTTTAATTATAGAACAGGAAAATCATATTTCAGCTCCCCAGTAAGACTGTTTCTACTAAGAAAATACCGAACAGTACCGAATGCAAATATCTTGCCTTTTTTTATTATTTTTTTTTTTTGACTAAGGTGGTCAAAAGGTCTAAGGGGAAGCAGGGATTTTGGAAGTATGCACAAAGTCAACAGTGCAGTTAGCAATGGGATAGTAAGATTTCACAGCTCCGCTTTGATCAGTATTTCAGAAAAGTGAAGCCATAGTACAGAACGTCCTCTGAACTGAAACCAAGGCACGCTTTGTCTTTTATCTCAAGTATCAGCTAAGAAAATTAGAATGATATGAAAATGCTGAACTCATTACATTTTCTTCGCGGTTTCACAAAGCTGCTCCAGTGAGGCATATGGTTTCTTAATGAAGGTAAAAATTTCTGGGACGCTCTACATGCTTTGTAGGGTCCGATGTGTGAGCCAAAGAAGGCACCATCTCCCCATAACGCTCTAGAATTTGAAGCTGCAGACGTTTCTTAACTGTCCGTGATTTTTGGAGCGTGCTGGTGGTTTCACTTTCTTTTCAGAAGACACTTTGAGAGTTCCAGGCACTAAAAAGTCGTGTAGGAAGGGAATGATTGATTTTGCTTTTCAGCCTAATGAATTATTTTCACCTCCCTTTCACTTTATTTAGCCCTTCTTCATTATTTTTCTTTGGCGCAAAAGTCTTTATGATGTTTGTCTCAACCAATGTGTCAGGAAAAGAAAAATGCTCATCCATAATTTGAAGCAGATGCAGCTTCAATACCCTAAGCTTGGGTTGTACCTGGTGGTTGTGTTATGGACTGCTCTTCAGAAAAGAAAAGAGATGGACTTGGTGATATCTGTGGCTTCGTGACTGAGGTGGATTTCGGAAATTGGCGGATTAGGATCAGGCCTAGAGCTGTATAATAGTTGTATAATAGACACCAAAACGGTGTCCACCACCTACGTGTTCACAGCTAAGTGGAGAAAGCCCTGGGTGAAAGAGAACCTAAGCAGGAGAACCAAGCATGAAGTTAAAAGCTTTTGCTGACGCTTTTCTACCTATTACGTTTTTCCTAAAGCATTTTCTTCCTCTAGAAAAAGTCATTATTAATAACTAATTAATTAGAAATGTTCATCACTTTCCCTTTATTCTCATCAACATGTGATTCCAGACAACAAAAACTCCTACTGAGCATCTTCGTATCGAAATACCTTGAGAACTCCAAGTGGCACAGAGTCAAGCGACAATCCCATCCTCACTTTGCACAAGAGGACCTCAGCCTGCACTGGAGGACTCGTCTTTGGATTTCACCAGAGCAAACATCCACAGAACGACGATATCTATGTTACACCAGCGCATTTACAGGGAAATAAAATTCTCTGCTCTCAAGGGCAACTTCTCACAAATAAATGCCCCACAGTCATCCAACTGAGGAACTTGAAGAGGTCCATTGCCCTTACCTGTCTGCAATCAGAGCACTCAGCAAAATACCTGAAGAAGCATTTGGCAAAAATTAGTTTGCTCAAATCCCATATGAGAGCATAGTAATCGGCCTGGCAATATTCCTGAACAGAAAAAATTGTCCTCTCAAAAGAGCCGTTGCCACTTATTCTCTAGCCTCTTGCTAAGATGCATCCCCATGGAGAGGAGCAGAAGGAGGAAGGGTGGCACAGGACAGGGCAGCGGCAATTTAAGAGCTGCTTTGCTCTGTGCTTGCCAGCACTGTTCTCAGATATAACCTCAGGTCCTGGTCTTTTCTCCCACGGCTTTCCCAGTAGAAGTGAGCTGTGGTTGCTCTCACAATTTGCCCGTGTCTTTCCTAGCATGGAATTTTTCCAGGGGCTGCTAATTGACTGAAGGTCTTACTTCTAACAGCAAATCAAACCCTGGGGGGCTCCAGGGAAGTTGTTCCAGCTTGTCCCTGTATATGGGGTACGACCATCAAACCAAGGAACAAAAAACACATCCGTGTTTATTTTGGGATGCTCCGGTGGCTGGTGACTAACCTCGCTAAGCCTTTGGCCCCGGGACGCAGCTTGGCTCGGTTTTGCTCTTTTTGCAAGCTGGCAGGTGACGCTGCCCCACCGCAATCCCCTTTCCCGCTCCAGGAGCTTTTTGTGCTGAGACAAACCACCACCCTGGGAGCTGGGTGCTTGGTCAGCGGGGAAAGACAGCGGTTCCCAGCCCCTTGGCAGCACCGTGGGGGCTCCATGTCCTGCCAAGGCACCAGCTCCACACTGCACATTCCCAGACCGACCTTGGGACACAAGGCTTCTGGGACATCTTGGCCTGCACTTCTTATTTTATGAGCTTCCTGCTGTATTTAAGGAGTCTTTCTCCTCTCCATCCTCCTGATGTAATGTAGGAGCATTCTCAGCTAGAATGAGGCTTTACAGAGGTGAGACTCCTGGCCACAGATGAAAGCTTTACAAAATTTTCCTCTTTTTTTTTTTTTTTTGGACAAATTCACTAGTTATGGACCCATAAAATGACTTTCTTCTTCCTCTTCTCACAGCCTCCTCCAGTCTCTGGCTGAGGGATGCTGTGGGAACAGCCACCCACTGGTTCTACTCCACATCAACCCACTCAAGTTTTCATCCCCAAAGACAAGGGCATCCAGTAGTCCCCAAGATGACACTGACAACTGCCCTTGTCACAGAGGTACTAGAGACTGAGGCAACCTGAAGCCTTTACAAACATCTGTTATATGTGAGAAACAAGGTTTAAAGGCACATTATTTGTGAGTGGGAACCAAGACAAGGCTGCTGGAAGGGTCCCCCATAAAAGCATTTTTCTTTTCGTTTAGAAACAACTGGAACCTTCCTCTGCGTTGGAGGATTTTTATGATAATGAACAACACCCTAATATATTTAAACAATTTTCACCTCTTTCTTTTTAATCATGTGGGATTTATAAGAATCTCCCTGTATTCTTATAAGAGCGTCCACTTAAAACCTTGTCGCCCATCCACTTTCCATTGCAGATGTTCTGGGCTGACTGAGCTTTTTCATCAAGAGCTTCTCCACAATGGAAAATTTATTCATACTAATGAACTGCACATCAAATTGTGATCCAGTGCTTGGTACTAGCTCTACCCTAACCTTCCTTTTCCCACTCCGTTGTACAAAAGTCCTCAGTGCGTCTCAAGCAGCACAGAAGTGCTGACTTGGCAAAGCCTATAAGCAGATGCAAAAGTCTAACAATAAGCTGAAATATTTTTAATTTCACTGAAACCATTCCCAGGCTTACAGCTAAGAATATGCTTAGAGTCTTTACTGTGCTCTTGCCTACGTATAGAAAATAAAAATGGTGATAGGTTGTTCTTTCTTCCTTTGGCTTCTGTGGTCGTTGTGTCATCGCAAGGTGGTGACAGTCGATTTTTAATTTGGTAGCGTCGTGGTGGTATGTATTTGTCAAAGAGAGTTTTGTATCAGGATGGGTGTGCCTTCCTGCGGGAGCTGAAATGGTGACAATCAGATTATACCAAATGGTACAATCTATTATCCTCTATTATCCATCCCATTGGAGGAGTGGAGAGCTGGTTGGTCAAGGGAAAAACAAGCCCCTGAAAGGGCTCAGCATGAGAAATACTGTTCACAGTGATGTGGGGAATCAAATCACACAGGGACTGCACAAATCCCTTTTCATCTTCTTCCAACAGAGATATTTTTATTTAAAAAATGGGAAGAAAAGCAACCTTCTAATCCTTACTAGATATTAAGGTATATTGATACAGGCACATTTCTACCTGAGCTCAGGCAAATGTCATTTTGCCTGGGCTCCTGTGGCTTTTTAACTTTGGTTGATGCCCCATCTGAAGCACCTATGTCATTAATGAGATCAATGATCACCAGGGAACTGCCTCATTTATCCAGACATTAGTAAATATCCCATTACCATATTTCTCCCTAAATCCATGTGTCGGTTCCCTGTTCACAAGAGTTGAGGTTTTTTCTCTAGTCCAGACTAACACTTGAAACTGTATTTCACTGTAATCAGTTTTGATAGGAGAAAAAAAAAAAAAATGGAGGGGGACAAAGGAAAAAGAGGAGGAAAATTCCCATACAACAAAAACTCTGTGACAGCAGAATCCAGATAAGCAAATAATAATACTAGAAAAATACCTCCTTTAATTTCAGTTGGGTGTCATGGCTTTTCTGGCTTGGCTAAATTAGCTGAGAGCGAGAGTCCCGGTGCAGTCCCATCCTCGTTCCAGCCCATACAAACAGAGGAAGTGGTTTCCTGGGAACAAAACCCACATGAAAGTTTTGCTGATGGTGCTTTACTTCCCATCATTTCCTCCTCTCTTCGCTTTTCACACGTAAACCCGTCGGCAGGACAGAGCACCTGGTGCCCGGGTCAGATTTATTATCTCATCTGAACCAAGAGGGGCACGACTCATCACCCAGGCTGAGCAAACCGAGTCCCACCACGGCTCAGTTGAATGCCTCCTAAACTGCAAGAGGATCTTCACAGATTTGCTTTGGATGGGCTCTATCATAGCAATTACTGATGGGACAAGAAGAGCTAAAAGGACTTTCTCCCTTCCATTATCTCTGACACACCCCTTTGTCATGATATCATGGCCATGTGGTCCTCAGGTCATACAGATGCTGTTTCTGCCCCTATTTAAAGTGATGCTGTTGCCATGGTTACTTTCATTTATGAATTAAAAGGTGACTGCTGCAAGTTCAAAGTGGTTGGATTTAAAAACACCTTTGGGGCAACCAAATACCTATGGTGGTGAGGTGATTTCTGTGGCCTCACCTGGCTGCAAGCAAGGATCATACAGGTCCAAGAGATGATGTCATATTGTCAGTCTCCTGACCTACCCAATTCTTGCAATGTAATAAAGAATATCTAAGACTGTAGAAAGATTAAAGCCTAGCTGCTTCCAGAAGCGCATTTCCCAAGTCACGGCAAGGACTACAAGACTTTGATGGGTTAAAGCATCCTTCTCTAGGGTCAAGACTGCAGCCAGAATGTTGACTGGAGTGTCTCTTGAATGTGGCGGGAACCACACAGAGCAGGGAGGTGCTTGGTTTTTGAGAAGTACTTAAGTGTGTCCTGTTTAGGGAGCCACAGGACATTTAATGGTGTGATAAGATTGGACAAAGTAATCGGGGAGCTCATAGTCAATAAGGTTCTGCTTCCACATCGAAGCAGACTGAGATGTTTTGTTGCTTTTAAAATTACTTTATGCTGAAATATTGGAAGTCTGCATTTTGCAGACCCAGGAACAACACAAGGAAGCCTACTCTGCTGAACACCTCAAACATTAATAAACTGCAGGTCTTACAGTGGTTTATGTCTTGAAAATGAAGCCTTTAACATGTGTTTGAAGCTTCAAACTTCAGCTGTTTCAGTTAATTAGAAAGCTTAAAAAACGCAGCTTAACGAATTCAGTGCTTGTTTATCTTAAACTGTCAAGGAGTTAAGCAATGAAAAAGTGTGATTTGGGGAACATCTGATTGCAGCCCATGTGGAATTCCTTATGTCAGAGAAGCTGGAAAGCATTTTATTGAACCATGGTCGAGAATTTGAATTAATTTCCTACTATTTCATAAAAGACTTCTCAGCAGGGTTGACAAAGGATTTATCATAATTATTGCTCCGGCCTGGATTGTGATTATAAATGATACGTGTGTGCATTTTGTTTATAAAATTCCCAGTTTGCAATTAAAACAACCTATAGTTTGCTCTTTCCCTGCTCTCTTGTCAGCGGCTGATCTGAAAACCTACCATTTGTTTTCAAAATTAATACCTGTCAAACATTTCTTTCTCTCTACAGTGCCAGGAAAAGGGAAAAATAAGAAATGTTTGAAAGATTTTAACAGAAGAGGACTGGTACCAAGCTGGTAGAGAATAATGACGCTTCGTATTTGTTAGGACAAAAGCTGCAACCACTTTTCTGTGCGTAGCTGTTTCATTGCTCGAGAGCCAAATCAAACACCTTTAATTATGTCAAGCACTAGCAGTTTGTTTGATTTTAATGAAATCACTTCTGAGGTTCCTGAACTTAGTTCTTCTCTAAATTATCCCTGAGAGCATTTGCAGGATTTTTGTTGCGGGTGTGGATGTCACGTGCGTGAAAAGGACGTGTTAAATTAACGGGATTTAACGTACTTCTCCAGGCGCTGTTCGGATGCGTTTCCAGTCAAGGAACAGAAGCAGCAGTGTGGGATTTACCTGGCCAGTATGCCCTGCTTGGTCAATATTGAGTAGTTCTGCAGCATCAAGTGAAAAATTATGTCTATATTGGGACAGAAGGAGATGAGTATGAGCTGCTCTCTTGGCATCGTGTCCGGTGGGAACTACTGAACCTCAGCAGATGAAAAGGCAACTTGGGCACTGGTGAATCAGGTGAATTTTGGATGCGTTGGGAGGGGTAAGATGAGGCTTAAACATCAATAAGATTATTGAGATCACCTCCTCTAGCAGAAATTTGGCATTTATACAGCTGGGCCTGGAAATGAAGAGACTCAACCCAAGATAATGTACGTCCTCTGCGATTCTCATTTCAGATCCGCAGGTGATCCTTCAGGCCACAACACTCTCTGCTCCAGTAATAAACTTTTACTAAATAAACAGTCTGGGCACCTCAAGTCCTCTGTCTTTCCTCTTCTTCATCTCTATTGCCTGGGAGATTTCTTTTGCCTCCCAAACACTTCAGGATGTGCAAGAGTCTGGGTGAAGAGCTGGCTGATTTCAGCTGGATGAGATTGATAATATTACATCAGCTCATCTTGTAAATATGGAAAACACAGGTTGAAGAGGATATTCTAAGTTAACTGAAATATTTGCTGATGGCAAAAGAAGTGATCTGAGTGGGGCTGAAAAAAAAGTATTTTGCTAAAATGTAACCCAAAGTAGCATTTTGAATACTAAAAAGTCCATTTAAGGTCATCTTTCCATTTTCTTAACTGTGTACTATAGCTTTAAGTCTTTCCAATCTATTTTTTTCCTCTTTGATACCATCTCTGAGTTTGCAACTAGAACCACAGCCATCCCGGGCTCCATGACTGCTGCAAGAATAAACAATTTTAGACATCATCAGGCCTACAAGTCACTTGTGGTTTGTCTAAACCCAAGGTCCACTCTCTTGGAAATTTTGTCTTAAACGCAGTTGCAAGCACCAGTGGCGCTGGATGTACCCAAAGTCAATAGATGGCCCATTAAACACAGTAACTGCCTATGCAAAAGTTTTTTCCCTTCCCAGTAAATCAAGCTCCTATTTTCCATTCACAAAATGTGTGTGTCTCTCTGTTGTTTTTGAAGTCGCCTGTTTTGGATGGTGTTCAAACATCAATACATTTTTATCACAGGTTTGGGTTGGTGGTTTTTTTGGTGGGGTTTTTTTTTTCATATGAAAGTTAAAAGCCTAATGGGATCGCCACACAGAGACGGAATAGTTCCAGGGGAGGAAGTAATATATGATAAAAAGAAGGGTGTTTGATTTCAAAGAGTTCTAATAGAAACTTTCAGAAAGCCATGAATAGAAAACACTTACACTAATGCTGCCAGCCTACGTTATGGATATCAAATAAAAATAAAAAAAATAATTCAAAAAAAAAAAAAGTTTCTTTTTTTAGCTCTTGGGGGAAATTAAAATAACAGAGTTGTACAGGAGAATATGCAATCTAAGTGAATGCTTTGTTGATAGTTAATACAACACAGGGAAAGTGGTTTTGAATTCGCCGGAGCAAATCAAGCCGGCTACATTTCGGTGCCTTAGACTGACCATTGCACTGAGCCTTGTTCTGGGCCGGATCCTGAGTCTGGCTTTGGTGCCCCCACCCTGATTTCACCGCCTGCCATCGCCAGGGCGTCGGGCACAACTCAGGCATTAACTAAACCCCTTTTCATAATCCTTAAATGTGTTTCGTTTCTTCTCACTCCTTCCTTTTCTTGTTTGATGTGAAGTTTCCAGAGTGTTTTTCCTTGGTCAGGTTCCTAATTTCATTTTTTTTTTCCCGGAGACAGGATTGCATCCATCTTCCTGCGAACGTTTCTTGTCAGTTCTCTCTTTGTCCCAGTTCCATAAAAATGTGTGAGCTCATAAACCTATTTTCAAAAGGCTAGGTTTTCTCTGAAAAGGAGACATTTTGTTGCAGCTGATGAAAGTGATAAATAATAGCTATTTGTATGTGTTATGCAAGGCTTAGGGAAGCTTTAGCCAGCTACTGGAACCCATGGAAATGTAAAATAGGGCTCTCATTCTGCTCAGTGGCCTGAGTAGAAATGTTTGGACCATCTGAACATGAAATAGACTTTTTACTCTCCATGTAGCATCCCACAAGGGAAATCCACTCCTGCATTCGACCCAGAAAAGCTTTAGCAAACTTTGGCTCAGAGCTCGGTGCCGGCTCATGGAGAAGCTTCAAACCTCATTTATTTTACTTTTTTGCACTTCTTACTTTTTTTTTTTTCCCCTCCTTTCTCAGACTTGTTTGCGAGCAAGTCTGGCTTACCCAGTCCTGTATTTGCACCCAGGCAAAACCTCACTGGCAGGTTTCCCCCAAAAAGGCCCCTCTCTGGGCAGTTCCATCGTGCTGAGTTATCATCGTGCGGCATCAGCCACCACGGGTATCGCAAGGCAAAAAGGAGGAAAGGAAAGACCTGGCTGTATCCCAGAAAGCAGGATTTGTCCCTTGTTACATGGGATGTGACAGGACACTCGTTCCAGTGCATCCCACATACCCATGTATTCACAAAACCGCTTCCTAACTCCAACCTCCAGCTGAATTCAAGTACACGCCATGGCTTTTTCCCCCCTGTTTTTCTGCTAACAATATTTGGCCAGTATGTAGTTGTTTGAGTGTTTGAAGAGAGACTTTTATTCATGTGAATATAGGTATTCATCATGTAAATGAATGTATTTATTCTGTAAAGGCTCACCCTGTCTCTGCTACACTCATGCAGTTACTTGATAGGAATGTGACAAGAGGAAATTGAATATAAAGTCTACTGGACAGCCAATAAATCAGGCTTATATCTTTCTCTCTACCTCAGACAGGAAGGAACCCAGCTATTTTTAAATCTATGGTCCACATAACTAGGCAGAGCTGTTTCTTCTGCTAAAAAAAAAAAAAAAAAAAGGAGGGGGGAAAAAAACAACAGCAAAAAAATAATAAGATTTTAAATGTCCTCTAATTCCCTAGACTTGCTTACTTTGCCATGTGTCTGTTGTGTCCCCCGCTTCGTATCGCCTCCCCTTCCCCAAGATGCACAACATGCTGACAACGCAGCCAAAACCCATCCAAGGACCCAGTGTCAAATCCAGCATAGGGCATATCCATCACTCCTAACCAAGAGCCGGATCAAAAAATAGAGCAATAAAAATAATTCTCCGACCACTGCCAACATCATGAGCTCTGGTCTCAACTCTGGAGCCATCCTGTCCAGATAGGACAAATCCTTTCTGCCAAGCACGCTGTGGCACAGGTCTTTTAAAGACAAATTTCTCCAACTCGGAGCATTTTTAAGTCAGCGGAGCCGGTTACACACACATGACCTCGCCGGGGCTGCCGGGTAGGAGTGATTCATTCCAAGCAATCCCCCAGTGTGAATCTTTGCTGATTAACATTTTCATTTGTCTTCCTTTAACAAGCAAGTTACTGCTGATGAGGAGATGAGGGATTCTTAAGTTTCCTAGAACTAAATTAACTATTCCTACTCGGTTCGCTCTGGCTGAACTTCCATTATATTGCCCTCAAGGCTGCTAATTTGAAAAATGCTCTGGAATATATATTTTTTTAATTTTTTTTTTCCCAGTGTTTCTGATAGAGATCCAAGTGCTAATAAGGAGTTAAGTTACATTTCTTGGTAAGATTTCTTAATTGCCAGTGCTGGCTGAAACTTGAACAGTTCAGAGATTCTGTTGATTATGTCGGCCTGAATATTATTACATCGAAATCCCTTCAGGATAACTGCAGCTTTTGTTCTATCCGTTGCATCATTTTCCTAATGCTCAAACCCAGTACTATAATAATGTTGCGGATTGGAAGGAAACGAGCTGTGTCCATAATGTGGTGCCTCTCGAGTAGGCGCTGTATTGTAGCTGTCGTACAAAGGGGTTTTTGGTCACCTTTGCTCCACCACCTGGGTGAAGCTTCATAATGTTTTGAAAGAAATATTCGGTCTGTAATTCTTCACCTACACAGCTCAGATGTTTTAGGCCAGTACAGGAGAAGTTCCTGTGTCCACGAACTCAGAAACAAGGGCTCCAGAAGAGTTAAAAATCTACATTTGTTCCAGAGACACCAAGTTTGGAAAGGCTGCTCTGGTCTGATGGAGATGCTCATGCTAGAGCTGGGCGCTCTAGGAGGAAGATGAACATCTGGACTGAATCCACCCAAAAATAGATGCTGAAATATTTAATATAAGCAGAAGACCTGGCTCCTTTGAAGGCCAGTTAGTGGTTTCAGTTAGCAGATCAAGCCGAGGGACACATGGCATTACTCATTCTCCAACCTCTCCCAGTGTTCCTGTCCCAATGTGGCTTTCAAAGCAAAACAGAAAGGGTCCAGAGAAGGCCCATGAGGATGATCAGAGGACTGGAAGACCTGCCACGTGAAGAAAGACTGAGAAAACTGAATTTGTTCAGCCTTGAGAAGGCTTAGGGGAGACCTTATTACCACGTACCAGGACATAGAAGGTGGCTACCAAGAAGATGGAGGCTCCGTTTTTGCAAGGAGTCACCTGGAAAAGACAAGGGCTAATGGGTACAAGTTACTCCTGGGGAGGTTCCGATTGGACTCCAGAAGAAAATTTTTCACCATGAGAACAATAGACATTGGAAAAATCTCCCAAGGGAAGTGGTGGCTTCCCCTACACTGGAGACACTTTTAAGACTCAGCATGACAGGGTGCTGGGCCGTCTCCTTTAAACTCTATTTTTTTACCATGAAAGGTTGGACTAGATGATCCTTGAGGTCCCTTCCAATCTGAGATTCTATGATTCAGATGCAGTGGGAAATGCCCCCAGACACAGAATGATGCTCATCCCAAGGCAAGACATGGAAACCAGCCAGGACAACAGGTCAGCCTGTCTGCACAAGAACTGGTGCCTCAGCAGCAGCAGTATCTACCTCTCCTACTAGAGCTCATTTAAAAACATACCATTTCAACCATTTCAGACGTATCATCTGTTACTCCGAGTCACCAGCAGCTCCAGAGGCCATTTGTTCCTTTTGAAAAAATGGTGTCTCTGAAGGTACAATATTATCTTTAAGCTGTGGCCATCACTGTCTCATATATCAGCTCATTATGAACACATATGGATGGGGTCGATGGAGATAAGAGACGTCAAGCAGCAGCCCGTGACAGGAGGAGCACGAGAGCCCTGGTCCAGCTGAGTCCAGTCAGCCTGACCCTAACCTTCTTGCCATCAAAACCGATTGCGGGATTCCTATAGATAGGAGGAAAAGCGGAATCAGCACTCGGGTGATGGCGAGCTTTGTTTTTTCCTGGTTTATTATGACTGTCGGTGACTCCTGTGTTATTGAGGGTTTATTCACGCTGTCTCCTGGATATCTCCCTCTCTCTCTTTTCATATTCATTTCTCACTCCCCTGCATTGTTCCTGGTTGGGTAGATGAGATCATGGACCTGGCAGTGTTGTTTTTGGACGGGCTCTTACCGTATCAGATGGGACCCCATCTATTTGACGAAGCTGCGTGGCTGGTGAATTCTGCATTTCGTAGGAGCTCCATTACCAAAAACTGCGTTTGTTTATTGACTGGAGCATCTGTTTGGTGAGAAAACACCGTGACGAGCCCCATCTCCCCAGGGCTCGTCTGGGCAGCGATGGGCTCGCCTGCCCCGTTCACACCAGGAAGCAACTCCGACACACTGGGGTGGGAGCCCAAAAGTGGGGAAGGAAAGCAGCCAACCCTGAGAGAAAATGTTGGGTGGTAGCAACTGCGGGATGATGTTTTTCTGTCATTTTCTTTGCCGTTCCCGAATGCTGTGAACTCCAGCCTGCCAGAAAAACGAGGGGAACGGGTGCTTTTTATTTTTAGTGCATTTGGTCAGAATTTGAAATGTTAAGAAATCTTTTGCTGACTCTCAGGGTAATGCTCGAGCTGCTGCTGTTCCCACGTAAATGGGAGAAATTGAGAAAAGATCATATAGCCCTGTGACTTCTTAAAATAAGAATATTCTAAAGAATGAGAACCGAATTGTTTCCCCTTTCCTCTGTCTTAAAAAAGATCACAACCTTTCTGGATTTGGACTGCACTCCAACTTCCAGTGTAGCTCTCTGAAGGATGAAAGAATCTATAGCTAGTGATAATTTAATTTATTAGCACCAAGGCTGAGAAAACAGGGATAAGCATATGGGAAGAGAGAAAGAAAAATGCAGGAGAAAATAGGAGAAGACAGAAGCCGTTAAAAATACGTCTTGGGGCAGAACTTCTCAAATCCTTCCACCAATGAGCAGCAGCAGTTCCTACCTCAATGGCCAAGCTTCTCTGGGCTTGCAAGCCCATTTTGAAATCACAAGCCTGCTTGGGGTTCTGATCCCTAGTCTGGGATCCAGGTCTGGAAGTGATGCTCCTGGCAGGTAGACAGCCTTTAATTCACCAACAGACCCCAAATTTCCACATCTTAACAAATAAAAATGGCAAGAGCTGATGTCAGTGACTCAATCCTATCAATTTCCTTCCAGTTAGCAAGGGGAAACCCTTATCAGATGAGAAGGTTTTGTGGCATTTCTAAAGACAGACAAGCTTTGAGTTCACCTGACACTCACCAGAAGCAAAGCTGATTTACTGGGAACAATATGCCTAGGGATGAGCGAGGCAGCGGGCTTAATCTCATGCCTTCACCCAGCACCTCCAACTGGCATCGCACCAAACGGATTCGACATTCAAAACATTCCTCTGTTTTCCTTTGGGCTGTTTTTTTTTTTCCTTTCCATTTCTGCACTTCTAAGCCCCAACTGAGAAGAGCCCAGAGTGCCATCAGAGAAGACAGTTCACTCTTCACCAGGAACAGGGGGAGAAGAAAATCAGAACATACTTTCAAACCAGATAAACTAGTTCCCAATATTTATCTTCTGTGATGCACCAGTTTCATTTTTGCAAAGTGAATGGCTCATTCTCTCTTCAAAATCCCCTTGCCAGAAAGAAGACTGATTAAATAAAGGAGAAAAGAATGTCTCCAGAGCTAGTACCTAGTCAGCAGATGAACTATGGTCAGTGGAAGGAAGGTAGAGGATGATTTCCAGCAGTTAGAACCTTTCCACAGTGGTGGGGGGAATAAGAAAAAGTTTAAGATAAGGTTGTCTTGTTTAGGAAAAAGATCACACGAAGTGGTGGATTGTGCTTGGACAAAATTTGACTTGACAATTCAAATTTTTCCTCTCTACAAACCATGTGAAACGCCCCCCCCCCACCACCACCCCTGTCATTTTCAGCACAATCTGCATCTTCTGAAGAAAAGCCTAAAACTTTCTCCAAAGGCAGATGATTTGTTTTCCATATTAGAGCTTGGAAAAAAAATGTGAATCTTGCCACACCTGGGTGCAGAATCAGGGATCCCATGATCCAGGTTATGTGACTGAAGAGTTTATGACTGTACCAACATGCTCAGCTGCTACACGAGGCTCTCTCCAAACTGGAGAGTGAAGTTACAGCTACACCGGGAAGTAAATCTACTCATGCAGACACTACCAGTATGCCATGAGGTAGTAGCCAGGGGGATTCATCACCTATCTCTGATTTCTTCTCTAGTGTGCTAATTTCTCAGGTGGAAGCAAAGCATTTATAACCTCTAACATCCTCTCTGTTATGTCAGGGAGGAGAGGGGGACAACAATCCTTCAGCTGATGGTGGGACATTCGGAGGGAGTTCTCTGTCCCAAGCTTCAACCACTCCAAAACATGGTAAAGAGACTTAGAGGGATTTACTCCCTTAACTAGTTTAGTGTCAGCAAGAAAAATGTGAGGCTAAGGAGGTGGAAAATTGCTTCAAGTCCACCACAGCATCCTCTGTGAAGTGGTTGAAGGTGAAGGGGGATGCAGAAGACCTGGCTCTTCCCCACAGAGTCAGTCAGATAGAGAAGCTCCAACACACAAGTGCAGAGCAGCAGTGAGAACTGACTGCTGCAAGTCCAAAAGACCAAAGGGAATGAATCTGAAGTTGATTTATTTGCCCTCACTTTTTGAGGCACGAGATGAGCCCAGATCCAGCCGGTCCAGCCTGAGGACGACAACATGTGGACTCTGTTTTACCCCTTGTCACCAAGAGAGGGATCCTTTCGCCTGTCCCTGGAGGCTCGCCTGACATTTCTTTTAAAAATTAAGAAAACAAAGCCATGAGAGTTGAGTGAAAGTGCAATTACACAACGCTTTGAAGTGCCTGCCTAATCCTCCTGCTCCCTCGGGACACGCTGAACAGGTTTACAGAGTGACGGCCGCATCTCACTTCACCCAAATGTTGACTCTGGCTCAGAGCAAAGGCGGTGGAGGGACTCCTGCCTCAGGACAGCACTGTCCGTGTGGACAGAAAGTGGCCCAAAAAAACCTGTCCAGATAAGACAGCCCTTTGCTTCTACCATGAGCAGAGAAGGAGGAGAAACCCCAGCAGATGTGATAACACCGATGGATGCAGAAGCAGCCAGTATTGGTGATAATTATGGAGCCAATCCAACCTCCTAGGGATGAAATCAAAGAAGACTATGGTAGGAATCTGGTCTCTATACTATTTCAGGATACCTCAACGCAGTTCCCAGGATGTCCTGCAGAAGTAAGGACAGGTGAGGCTGGTGTGGGGCCTACCCTGCCTGTCTTCTTCTCCACCCTGACAGCTCTGAAAGGAGATGTGGTTTCGCTTCCTGCCTTCCCAACACCTCCCTCTCAGAGCCAAGAGATGCCCCAGTTGCAAAAAGAGCAGCAAGTCACACAGGGCTCGCAGGGGAACTCGGGAAAGACGCTCCCACCCGCCTCCAGCAGGTTGGCAGAGCCATTTGCCCCGGTCTATTTACACAGCGGTTAACGCTCTTGATGTCAGCGTGGAGATGTGTTAATAACCCAATTAAAGCACTCATTCAGCTATGTCAAATCCAACTGCTTGAGGAAGGCTTGTGTGTTTTGCTTTGTAATTCTTGCGCGGCGTCATGGCACGCAAAAGTGATGTCCTCACGGCTGACACCTTGCCCCAGCTCATCACCAAGGCGATCTCGTGCAGTATTACGCAGAGAAGTGCTGACATCTGAGGTTGTCCTGCATGAACATCGCCTGTGCCAGCTGACCCCTTCCTCTTCATCGTGAAGATGGAGGCAAAGGCGTGAGGTCATGAGTGAAACTTGGCAGAAGGTGCTCAGGAGCTGGTCACAGCTTTCTGAGGTGGGAAAGGTTACCACCAGACCTTGGCAAGTGGGCTGAAAAAGGGAGAGATTCACTGCTGGCAGCAAGGACATGGCATTGATGGCGGGACAAGGCAGCAGCTGCCCACCGGTAGGGCACGGTGCAGAGCGTACGTGGCAGCTACCACGCCAGCTGTGGCTACGTGCAGGCAGCAGGACGAGGGCTCAGATCTGCCTGAACATGCCCATGCACGGCTGACACAACTGTGCCTCTCCTTTCCCATCCAGCAGAGAGGCAGGAATGTTTCCCTGACCCACTTGGCTGCTTGGGAGGTTCCGATCACTCCCAGCTGTGAAGGAATCACAAGTCCAAGGCACAGTTTTGCAGAGGTGCTCACCAGAAAAGACCAGCCATTAATGTCCCTGTATCATTACCATGGCTGTCATCATCTGGATGTGAGAAGCTTGTGAAGCACAGCACATGTACAGGTGCATACACGTCCATGTTGCGTCCATAAGGCGTGTTGGTCTCCTCTGCCAAGTAACATGCAATAGGACAAGAGGAACTGGACTCACATTGACCCAGGTGGGGCTTAGGTCAGACCTGAAGAACAATTCCTTCCCCTCTAGCATTGGCCAGGCCAGGCCCAGGTTGCCCTGGAAGGGGTGGAGTCGCCATCCCTGGAGGGATTTCCAAACTGTGGAGATGTGGTGCTGAGGGACAGGGATTAGTGATACCCTGGCAGTGCTGGGTTAACAGTTGGACTCGATGATCTTAAAGGTCTTTTTCAACTTAAACAATTCTACGATTCTGTATATCCATATATACAACAGATCTATGCATACATCCAACATCTAAATGACATGGTTTGCATTTCCTTTAGAGTGATCCGACTTTCTTCTCTACTGATCAAACTCTGTTTAGCTCTGAGTGTCCTCAACAGCGTCCTCTCAACTACGAATTTAACACAAACTCTTCCCAGAAGCAAAGAAATCAAAAATTATGTGATGTGGTCCCACTAGAAGAAAACATCACTCCTCCAGTCAGTTCTTAAGTGGATATTTAACTATAGGCATTATCAATGCCAACTGGTATCCGTAGAGCGGAAAAGGGCATCAATAAAACTGAGGTTACCTTCAACAATTCACTTAAGGGCTGTTTTGAACAGGCGCTGATTTAAGCACGTGCTTAAATATTTTCTTGAGTCTAAACCTTTATTAGTGGAAAAAGTCAGTGTTCTGCACTAGATTTTTATATGTCTGTGACTTTGGGATAGTTTTAGTATTCTCCATAGAGCGCTTCTTTGGATGGATTCCTCCACTCATCATTAATATTTGGCGTCAACTGTCTTTCTTTCTCATCCATTCCCAGAGACAAGGAAAAATTTTCCCTTCTTTCCATGGATGTATTTATGTTCCCCATGGAAATTCTTCGTTATGATATATGAACTATTTTCAGAGAAGTTTAGCAAAGCCTAAGTCACAAAGGGGAAGAAAACCTCCTCGGCTTGAGTTCATAAGGGGAAAAGTTGGGTTTGCAGTGACCTGTAGTGTGAATTTTTTCTCAAGTTTAATTGTTATTTCCATTCAAATCCCTTATATCCTTAGCCATAAATAAGACTCCTGAATGAGTCTTAATTTTTCGTCCCCATATCTGCCTCCCGTAAAATTAGGAGGGAATATTTAGGACCTGTCAAGATGACAAAGCGTCCTTTATGGTGGCCGAATGAAAGAAAGAGTATAACTTTGGGAGAAAGCAACATGCTTTTCTTCAGCGTAGGATTTCCTCCACAGAGACATCATCACAGACTGTCAGAAGCTGGGCAACTCTCCAAAGGTTAGAGACGGGGCCAGAACTTATAATTCCTGCTTTACAGAGGACCATTTCTGTCCCTGAGATTTTTAAATACTGTCTCACCGCAGCTGTGAAAGTCAGAGCTCGCAGATTGCAGCTAGAGCAAGGCCTGAGCTCACCAGCCTGGGATATTTCACATCCAGGGCTTTACAGGCTATTTCTAGAAAACTAGCTGGAAATGAGTTTTAGAGCGTGAACACCAGGACAGACACAGCCCCATCTTGCGAGATGACTTGCGATCGTTGCAACCACCATGGGAAAGCTCAGCATTGGCACCCTCCACCTCCCTCCCTCCACTGCAAGACCCGTGGACCTCTCCACAGAGTGCCCACACCAAACCACCCTCAAACTCACTTCCCTGAATAACCTCCCCTTGCCCTCTCCTTGCAGAGCCGAGTGTGGTCTACTCGGTTGGGTGCGTACATCTGTGCTGGGGGAGCTGAGTCACCTAATTGTTGTTGTTGAGGTGTTGTGTGCAGCCTGGGACACAGGATCCTTTGTGTGAGAGCTCTGAGGAGACTCAGGAAAGACGTGCGGTCTCAAATATTCCACATGTGAGGTTTCCATGGTCCAGAAGGTCACTCTCTGGTTTGACAGCCAGTTGGGGCTCCACTCCTATGCCTGCAGCCATGCCTAATCCAGAGAGAGATGACGGAAAGCAGCCAGGTTCTTACCTCAGGCCACCCAGGAGAGATGTACTGCTTAGAGGACCTGAAGGATTCTCACGTTAGCTAAGGATGGGTCTAGGGTGTAGCAGCTCTTGACAGAAGGTGAAGTGACTCCACCTTCAACACCAGAGCAAGTCATTCTCTCAAGAGCAGAGGGTATCATCTGGATATATGTCCCTCACTGTACAAAACACCCCACCCGTGTCGCACACACAGGACTGCAGAGATTTGTGAGGGACTCTGTGCAGCCATGACCTTGGTTTTGCATCCGAGCATTTTCCAAGCAAGGTGCAGCCCAGTGAGGAGCTGAGCCTGGGAAAGGCCTGCACAGCCCTCCAGAGATCATCACCCTTTGGGACAAAAAAAACCCAGAGCTACTGATCTTACCCTCGCTGGGGCAAAGTGAGCTGGGATTTATGGGTTCACAGATGCTGCTCTAAGCACTACGCGCACACACGGACAAACACACGCAAACTCCTCCCCATCCCTCGGCTCGCAGATCCTTCCCCACCTTAGGAAATAAGAGGAGATGGATTTTTCCCTTAGACATCATTACTGTGATGGATCCTGGGAGGCAAGCACGCAGCCCTGGCGCTGATCCAAGCAAGTAAGTCTGGGATAGGTTTTCTTTCAAGAATTTCAACCCATTCGTGTACTTTCTTAATGATCCAAAGTCTTTGAGGAGTTGCCTTTTAGCTTTAGCTCCCTTTCAATATTTGTCATGTGTGTCAAAGTTGATTCTTCTTGTTTCCTCTCTAGCTTAACACTCTCAAGGAGAACCTTCATTTCGTAGACATTTGAAAAATATTTTCCCCCATTGGTTTATTTTATTAATGGAAGAAAAGATGATCACTTTTAAAGTAAGCAACAAGAATATACAAGTGTAAGAGCAAAGGCAGCATGTTTCATTTGGAGGCTTGATGCTGATGTCCTACTACGAAGAAATCTTACTGAGTGACTGGAAAAGGTCATGGAGTCACTTGTTCCTCATTGTAGTTGGGTAGACAAACAAGTTTTGGTGCAGACCCGATTCCTTAAAGCCATCTGAGTAGAGATAAAATTATTTATTGTTTCTTTCCAGAGCAGGGCAGGGTTGGGTAGCTCACGTGCGTGTTATCCATGTGCACCAGGGCTTCTGTTTATGCTGTTTATGAAAGGTGGAGGCTAAATGGTCCACCATGGGATGGAAGCAAAGCAGAGTCAAAGGGAACTGGGAGTCACATCTCAGAACAACGCATGTCCTGCTCACGTCAGTCAAATGTACCAAGAGACTTGGACCGACTGTCACTGGTTTGAAGTATCTATGGCCAGTGACCACCTATCCAGGCTGCTGACTTCCTGGAAACTCTGGACAAATGCCTTACACCAGGTGGTCCTGCAAAGGAGCGGGAATGGAAGTGAAAACCTCCCATCCTCTAGCTATTCCAGGAACTTCTCACAGCTTGCCTGCACCTTCAGAAATTCAAGGAAAGGCCAAAAGGTCTTGGACATTTTCTGAGGGACCAGGGTGGAGGTTGCCTAGTCCTGTCACAATTAAAGACTTGGCAAAAGCATTTGCTAGAACAAGGTTGAGTGACCAACCCGACAAAGCCCTGTTAGATACCTGCCGAGTCAAAGCCTGTGTATCACAAATTAAGCACTCAGAAGAATTTCCCTAAGTCTTGAGGCAGGGAGAGACAGAGTTCACCTCCAAACATCCCATCTTGCTCCTCTTGGTCTTTGGTCCCAAGGAAATCACCCTGCACCTTCAGAAACTCATCATCTCAGCCTGAGTTTGGGCTGTCTCTGTTCAGCCACAAGCTTTTCTACACCATTGCACTTCACACTCTAAACACAATTATTTTCTTAATTTTATAAACTTCAGCTACAAGGCTTTTCTGGTTTGTTTCACTAACAGCTAACAGCTGACCTGCTGTTTCCTATGCATGCCCAGGCTATAAGTTAAATATCTCTGAAATAAGCTAAAAAAACTGGTCAGTCAAAGGTTTTGAGAGACCCATCACGCAGCAGAGGGGCACACTGCAGCTGGGTGCCCAGTTTTTAGCTTTAATTTAGTCTGTTACTATTTACTCTCATTAAATCCAGAGTCATTTGGCTTAATTTGCTTTGCCACGCATTTACTTTAGGATAATTTAGAGTATGATCAGAGTCACCAGGCTTCCCCTCCCCCCTCCCTTTTTAGGACAGAGGATAATAATAGCGGTGTTTTTTTTCCATGAAAGCATATGAAATTTCCTCTGTAACCATCCAAAACAAATAATCAGGAGATTTCCCCATGTTTACAATGGGGCTTTCTACTGACCTTCCCTGCAAAGCATTTTAGGAGAAATCAGTGAAAAAGACTCCCTAAGAAGTGGGTCACAATTGCTGTTCTTGCTACTTAGAACTTCTACAGCATCTAATCTGAAACCAGACACAACAATTAAGGGCTTCTCTTTGCCCTTCTCATAACAAAGTGATTATATTTAACAGTAGGTACAGTCAAATTGGAATAAATCTGTATACAGAGACAATTTGTGTTTATTAACCATCATTGTGTCCCTGGTGTTTAGGCCAATTGCAAATATAAGCTACAGCAACGTATAAAAACTCTCCTCATTGACGCAATCGAGACAACCTGACTGACTTGGCTCTCCCACTTCTTTCAACAACTGTTAGTATAGCAGCACAAAACTAGATACATGAGTCTCAATTTACAGCAAAGAAAAGACAGGCAAAAGTGAGGGTAATGTTTTTTGGATCTCGCGGGGAAAGAGATTTATTTGGCCCACAATTTGATCAGTCCTTGTAAACTTTTTTATCTTTGGGGAAGCAGGGAGCAGGGACATCTGCAACCAGAGCAGGTTGCTCAGAGCCCCATCCAACCTCCCCTGCAATGGGGCCAGGGATGGGGCAGCCACCACCTCTCGGGGCAACCTGGGCCAGGCTCTCACCACCCTCAGCATAATGGTTTTCTTCCTTCTCTCCAGTCTAAATCTCCCTCTTTTAGTTTCAAACCATCCCTCCTTGTCCTGTCCCAGCAGGCCCTGCTCCAAAGTCTGTCCCCATCTTTCTGACAGGCCCTTGGAAGCCCTGAAAGGCCCCCAGAAGATCTCTGAGGAGCCTTCACTTCTCCAGGCTGAAGAAGTCCAACTGTCCCAGCCTGGCCTCCCAGCAGAGGGTTCCAGTACTCCCAGCACGGTTGGGGCTCCTCTGGCCCTGCTCCAACAGCTCCCTGTCTCTCCTGGTTTGAGGACTCCAGAGCTGGACCCAGCACTACAGCAGGGGGTCTCAGCCCTCAGCAGAAAGAAACCAGCGATGTTTTACCTCCACTGCAGCACAATCCAACCAAGAACAGTTTGTAAGGAAAATAAGAGGAGTCTTTGGGGCAAATTTAGAGCAGAAGAAGTTGAGGGAAAAGTGGTATTTACCGAACAAGCTGACAGCTAGTCTGGTAGACGCAATCTGCTGCAGGTAGACTCCAGTTCTGCTAATGTCCAAAAACACAAACCTTAACCAGTTCCTCCAGATACAATCAAAGGAAGATTTCACCCACCTTAAAGCTTGATGCCTCAGCAGTTGGAAGTCCAGCCCTCTGAAGGTGCTTTGTGTCGCAGCAGATTCTGAAGACAACTTTGATGGCCAGCTGTCCTGCATTTGGCTTGGATTAAATATCACAAACAGCTGGCCCAAGCAGGTGGGAGGGGCTGCAGGTGGGAGGGGCCACAGCCAGGATAAACAACCAAACCAGCCAATGGGATGTTTGACAGCATCATGAGTCATGCCCCTATATAAGGGGAAGGCAGGAGGGGACCTGTTCCCTGCTCCTGCTAAGACCTCCAGGAGGGTCTCATGGAATAGCTTTAGTTAGGAAGGGACCTTAGAGATCATCTAGTTCCAACCCCCTGCCATGGGCAGAGACACCTCCCACTAGAGCAGGTTGCGAAAATCTTACTGAGACAGGGACAAAAAGGAAAGAAATTGGGTTTTTGGATGATGGTTAATTGCTGTGGTATAAGTGAAATGTGTTTAGACCTGATGTGACTCCAAATAATCCTGCTAGAAAAGAGACCTGATCTGCTCTGTGAGGACTAGTGCTGGTACAGGAAAGCCCAGCACTAAACCCCTCATATATTTTAAGTTCCTACAGGATTGCCCAACAAAGCCAGCGCTGCACAGCTCAAGTGTACAGAGGAATAGACAAAAAGAGAGAATAAAAGTGTTGAAATACAAGCTTCTGCTTTTTATGTATCTACCTTTAGGGTGGTGGGTGATATCCGTTGCCTACTCGGCATCTTGTTGGTTGGGTTTCTGTGGTGCTGATGGATGGGGGCACGAGCAGCTGAGACAAGTGGGAAGACAACACCAGTTTTTGTACGAGCTGAAGAGCTCCTTACGCGCTGCGAGATCACAAATCCGTCACATGAAGTTTAATGAGGGGGCTGAGCCAGTACAAATACAACCGTTTAACAGTTTATTTTAACCATCCAATTAGAATGAAATAACTTAAAAGGGTTCGTGTTGCCAACAATCTTTTTTTTTTTTTTTCTCTCCCCTCCTCTCCTTCTTGCGTGGTATTTGTTAGAAATCAGGATTTTCCTTAACTAAATGTCTTGTGGTCTCCTTAGCTTTGTTTCTTAACGGGGTTGTCTTTATGTTAGTTTTCTTTGGCTTCCCAATAGAAGAGCAACAGATTTCTTTTGAAGTTTTTATTGATGAATGAGCTCCTATAAATAACTCTCTGTGGCAGCAGCTTGATCTCAGAGTTTACTCTGGAATAATAGTAGCAATGGGAATGGAGGAAATTTATGGCAGCATGACATGAAATAGTTTAATGGGCTTCATACTGTTTAACTTAATCTTTACAGATGTAAAAACAGAAATACAATTATTTTAACAACTATTATTACATATTGCTCTTCTAATGAAAACAGCGACTTAGTAAGCAATTGAAGATAGGTAGCGAAGAATTAAGGAGCCCACCTCACTGCAGACTCAGGAATTAGTGTGTTGGGCCAGTGTAGTTGCAAACCTTCACCTGAAGAGCTGAGGGAGATGCGGGGTGTGTTAAGCTGAGTCACAACCCTTTGGATCAGGATGTAGATGCTTGAAGCTGCCGAAAACCAGCGGAAGTGATGGAGCCTTGTCTTTGAAGGAAAAGAAAAAAAAAAAAAAGAAACAAAACAAAAAACCACACCACCAAAAGAAGCACCCATGGTGTTTTCTTCCACGACCCCTGAATTCACCTGTCTGCTTGGTGAGGAGCAGATCCCAATCCTGCCAAACTCCACGGGTGTCTTTGGTGACCCTGAGGGACACTTGGCCCCATCCCTTTTGTCTTGTAGCCCCATGTACAGCTGTAACCCTCCCACTATTAGGAGCAGCAACAGGTATCACACTTGCTCCAACCAAAGAATGGAAAAGACAGAGGGAGATGATGGAAGAAGAGCGTAATTTAACTGTTTACCATCGCAAGTCTGCTCATCTTTGCTTGTTTCTCACTTAACACTTTGTGTTAAGTGATATCATTCCTTACAATATCACTTAACAGGAAGATGGCCCAAATGTGCCTCTTTTACTTGCATAAACTCAGGAAGGTAATGCTGGAGGGAAGGAAGGAAAGGAAAAGCTTAAAATCATCTGTCTTCTACCTAAATACCTGGGTTGGTGTTTAATCCAATTGAGGATCCGACCAGAGGACTTCAGCAAGCAACATGCAAGGGCTAGGTGTAAACTCCAGCACCATAATTACTAGGAAGAGGCCCAGGACCTAATTCAAATGCAAGATTTCCTTTGCAAGGGGTTTGAACGTGGCTTGTAGCCAACGGCAGCTCTGTGGCGCTTTTCGGTGCTTTGCAAAGAGCTTGAGTAAATATTGAAAAACGTTGATTCTCTGTGTAATTTCCGTAACAATAGCTGACAGCTATTGCTTCCTCCGTAGAGGGAGGGTTATTTGAAATGAAATTGCAGTGAAAATTATCGGCATTGTGTTTTCAACTGTCCATCGAGTGGGAAATTTGCGTTATTGGTAACGTTTTCCGATCCACAGCAACTGCCCGTGCGAGAAACGACTTGCAAATTCTTCCTCGATTTCCAAAAATGTGGGAAAGTTTATTTATTTCTCCACGCATTCCTGATTTGCAATGTGCTCTCTAAAAATGTCGCTAAGATTTAGGCTAACCAAGCTCATGCTAAATTTAGCAACTATATTTTAAATAAACATTCTTTACGCTTTACTGAGCCGGCTTTGAAGCTGGCTTAAAACAAATTGAGTTCACATGAACTTTAACAATGTTCTACTTGGGACTCGGCGAACATCTGAATAAGTAATAATGTATTATTCAGTATAATCCGAAAATGAGATTTAAGAGATCTAATTCGGTCAGTTTAGGAAAGATTCCTATCAGGAATACCGGATCAGACCCGTATTTATTTCGGGAAGAGTCCGTTCTGTGCTTGACCACGCAAAACTTTCTTCTGGTGTCTTATTAGACGCTGAGAGCTACGAGCCTGGGTGAAATCAGCTGTGACTTAGCACGCATTGCGTTTGAGGAATCTGGCCCATTTTAAAGCACTTAATGATTTGTCTGGATAAAGCACTAAAAATATACTGTGGGGAGCAATTATGCAATGTCCAGACTGATGGATTGCATAACCCCATAGACCTTTCCCATCTGTAACTTCTCCAATTCTGTGATCTTGTCTTCTTGCTCTTTCACTGAAAATCAGATCTGTGATCTGTTTAATATCCCAAATGCTGTCTCCCAGGAGACCTCTCTGCTGGGTGTGCAGGGCTGTGAATCAAGTAACGAAGCAGATCCTTCTCCCCGTCTCGTTTCGGGAAGTGGCTGCTCTTCACAACAGGCTTAGGAGCAGTTAGCAGGAGGTCCGTGGGTTTCGGTGTGAGAAGGAATGCTCTTTCCAGTTTGGGTCTTCACTGGTAAAGGATGGAAAGAGAATTAACTATTAATAGGGGGTGGAGGGGAAGTAGAAGTGGTTACAAAGTCCCTTAGATTTATGTCACCTTGAAATCAGACGTGGACAACCAAGCATTTTGAGGGATGAGTCCTGAAAGCCGCTTCTGCTCACATGTAAATACTGGATTATTTTTTATATACTCTATGGGACCAACTTGAAGAGAACACACACTAAGCATAGTTAAAGACTGGAAGCCCCATTTATAAGAAATGAAATTCCTGCATTAGTTTAATAAGCCAGATTTTCAGTCCCCCTCATAGGAAACCTGCATTTGGAGTGAAGCTGCTCCATGAGCCAAACAACTCCTCTGTGAGCCTCTTCCACTGCGGGTTCGTCTCAGCTCCGGCAAGTTAAAATTGGCTGCAGACCTCAGAGACGTGAAACCTTGCTCAGTTGGGAGAGGTCATTCCTCTCCAGTGGAACGGAAAGGCATATATATCGCCCACACAAGAAGTATGCTGTTTATACTGCATCGTAGGCTATTTTCTACATTTCTTCACAGTATTTCAGACTCGTGTTTGTAGCCAACCCCGAGAGGTTGGGAAAGCTGGGGAGGGGGGGGAAGATTCCAGGGATGAGTTAAATACTGGGTGGCAGTTTTGTATTTGGCAGCTGCTTTTTTGGGTTGTGGAGCAGGTGTGAAAGCAGTGCCATCGATTATTTGCAGCTTGTCAAGCCCTTTCTATTTGTACGACCCGTTGCACCAAAATTCACCTGATGGACAGAGGGTTAAAGGACACTTGGTTACATCCAGGTGGCAGGTACCAGTGTATTGACATGTACACTTCTTTCTCTGCACCGAAGCACTGTTGTTTTTATCGTATCCTTGCTGCTTCTCCTCTCTCTATAAACAGATGACGTGCACAAGCCGTGTGCAGTTAGTCATTCTGCTCCTTGGCAATAGGACTCTTTTTTTTTTTTTCTTTTTTTTTCCTCTGTATTCATCCTCTGCAAGTTACACTGATGGCCTGATCCCAATTAATTCCAAATTACCACTTAGAGCTAGTCACTCGGTTCTGAGTTCATTTGAATTAGTGTCATTTTTGTGCAGAGCGTGGTAAGGTCACTGATTTTACTCTCTCGAGTGAAACTAAAATCAAGCCCAGTGTGGCTTTTAAATCCTGCAGCTGTACTTGGTCCTGCTCCACTACAGCAAAACAGAAATAACCACAAACGTCACCATGAGCAAAGCTTCACAAGAAATGAATTCCCATTGCCTAGAAAAAGTTGGATCTCCAAAAAACATGCCTGTGGTAAAAATACCCTTCGTGTACGTATCAAACTGCGATCCTAATGTGAGACTTGCTCCTGCAGATGATTTTTTATGATTGAGACCTGCCATTAAAAGCTGCCCTTGTACAGAAAAGGCCCGGAATTGAGGCAGTACAACGGTATGAGCAGGAGGAAAGGAATAAAAGTCCTGTTTGGAAGTCCAGAATGGTACTTTGGGAGCTGAAAAAGGAGCATAGAGGTGTTAAAACTGGAGGGTCAGAGCTGGGATGCCAAGTGAGGAGGAAGGGAAGCAGAGATACCTGAAGACACAGCTTAAATCTGCTTTGGGGAGGATTCAGTGGATTTTCCTTTGTGGGGGGCTGTTCTCATACTCCATGCATGCAGAAGAAACCGCTTGTCCTCACTGACAGCAGCCTCTTGCCAGCACCTACTGGACCTGTGCAGACATTTGGGGATGGTGAGGCTGCTCAGCCCAGCTCCATGCCCCACACAGCTCTCCCTGTGCCCGATGGGAACATGCACAGCTCCTTCAGGGGAGGGTTTTTAAAGAAACAAAAAGGTTTTTCTAGGAATAAACCACCTTGTGAGTGAGAGCATAAATAACCACTTTCTGCGGGTAAAACCCTTCCATGGGCCTGACTGGGAGGGAGGTCCTCCCTCCTTCCTCTCTCCTGAAGGGAGACCAGGAATGCAGGATCCCCACCTGTGGGAAGTGACTCTAGAGCTTGATGGAGACCCAGCATCCCAAGTCCTTGGAGGCAGCATTAACCTCCCAGATGACACACGCGCCCAGGTCCTAGCAAACACAAGCAGCTGAGAGTGGAGAGATGATCTGAGGTCTTTGCTGAGCGAGAACGAAGCTGGATCTTTTCCTCGCTCCTGCAGCTTCTCATGAGTGATGTTACCACACAGACTCTGAAAAGGCTGGTGATGTCAGCCCCAAGGCTTGAGCAGAAACCTCCTCACAAGGTGAATGTTTGTTTAACCAGCTCCGATACCTGTCTCTGCTCACAGCTCACGCACAGGAGTGGCACTGCAGGGACACGGGATGTCACACAGGGAGCATTAATCCTCTCAGCACTTGCCCAGCCTTGCAAATTATGGTGGGGACACGTGTGGCTTTGTCTGGGCAGCGAGACCTTCACTTTTACATGTGGGGTTTTCTTAATTCAGTGCCACAGCTTTAAAGAGTGGACTTAATAGATTGGAATTGTCAGACGTGGGAGGGATATATGGGATTTTATTTAACTAAAGTCTGTCTCATAAATCTAGATAAAAAGCTCCCATCTCTTTTTTATTCTCTGTTTATCACAGTGAGAATGTGTAGCTCTGACTTTCCAAAGATCCGCCTGTAAACATCCTTCTTTTGGGAAACCCAGTATCAATTCCCAGCTTTTGGAGATTTTCTAGTACTTGCCCACCTGAGAGCTCTTTGTTTTGTGTTGAAATGAGCCCCCCTGAGCTCCTGGTCCAAATGTCAAAGCAGTTTGATGTTGGCCATTCTCTGCAAAAGCTGAATCACAACTGATCTGAGAGACCCTGATTTCCAGCAGTCCAGGTGCTAATTGACAGGTTGGGATGGAGGGAGGGAAGAGAAGGAGAATCAGAAACGTTTTGGGAAACATTATCTCAGTCACAAGGAATGGGTAGTTTCCCAGGCCCCTATTTTCAGCCTCTCCCACCTTTTCTCTCCTCCTGGCAGCCGAGCACATCATGCCATCACCAGGACTTTTGCACCAGAGCTCACAACTGTGTCCAGCAGCAGGCCCCACTCCTCAGCCCTCCAGCCACACGAGGCAAGGGGTGTTTTACAACACAGCAGCCACAATCCTGAACAAAATACGTTTATTGGATATAGGCTTGGTTCCATAATGAAAACTGAGAACATAGATTTTCTTTTCCAAAAGGGCATTTATCCACTAATATACAAAAAGCCTCTATTTATGGCAAAATAATAATAATAATAATAATAATAAAAAAATCCTGATTGCTTGTAACGTGTCTGCATTCTTCCTTCTTTAATTAAAGAAAAAAAAAAAAAAAAAAACAAACAGAAAACTTTTGAAACATTGCTGATGTTTGGGATTTTTTTCTTGATGATTGTCCGGGTTGTTAACACATCTACTTCAAAACACCACGACCTGCCTCCAACAACCCCGCTTCAGTCTTTTTTGGTCTGAAGCAACCGATCCCAGCAAGCCATGGAAACCGGCCGCATCTCCACGTTGTGAAGAACATGTCTGTCTGTCCATCCCCCTCTCTCTGGCCACCTCAGTGAGACAGAAACGCTATGGCGATAGTCGAGAAGCACAAGCACTAGGCAGGAAACCCAGCTTGTGTTACCATCGTGAGTTATATACGGTGCTGAGTCAAAGCAGGATTGTGCAGAATGAGCCTGGATTGTTTGCTCTGCCCTTATTTCAGCTCCGGTTACCTGCTTTTTACCCACTCGGCGGACTGGGCCAGTGGGGCAATATCAGAAATTATTATATGCAGGGTATTAATGGCAAAACAAACCTCAGCCTCCTCCCACAGGGATGGGTTTGGTGTTTGAAAAAAAAAAAAATATATAAAATAGAAAACCAGAGAGACCAAGGGCTCGGCAGAAACCAGGTCTGAGAAACTGGAGGGGTGCAAAGACTAAAGGTGCAGAGCAAACCCGACGTGGGCTTGGAGGCCAGTATGG
>VWZK01022238.1:222481-252943 GCA_013396935.1 Baryphthengus martii
TTTTGTGGTTGGTTTTTTTTTTTTTTTTCCCCAGCGAAATATATTTAATTTAAACGAAATCGCCCCGCGGTTCCTCGCTGGAAAAGGCCACCGGGTCCCTCCCCACGTTGCTCGCCCGGTGGCCCCGCTTTGCCCCTCGCACCCCGGCTCCGGTGGCCCCCGGCGCTTTTGCCGCATCCAGGGAGCGTGATGAGATTTTATGATGATTATTATTTAAAAGAAAAATAATAATTCAGTGACCGCACTTCAACGGGGTTTTGTTGATTTTTATTTTATTTTTTTTTTGCCTTTTTCGTTCCGGCCTTTGAGGCGGATTTTCTTGTGCCTGTGAAATCCGCCCCTCTGCTTTTTCTCTAATGATTTCATTAGAGGCAATCAGAGCGGGACAATTAGGGACGCATGGTGACCAAGTGTAAACTCAGGTATTCGGGGAAAACTGCTGCGAGCTGCCCTCTCCTATCCGGCAGAAGCCTGGATCTACCCAGCCAAGAAATAAAGGTGGGAAATACCCATTTCCCCCCAACCCCACTCTGCAAAAAAAAAAGAAAGAAAGAAAGAAAAGAAAAGGAAAAAAAAAAAATCACTGCAAAATCGATTCGTGCCCGAAGAGACCAAGATAAGGTTGAAATTAATTAGCTGTCACTTCGGCCAGGCTCCTTCCCGCTGCCTCCCCCGAGCCTGGCGGATTTCTAAGCGGTGATTTTTTGGTTTCTTACACTATAATTCTGCCTTTCCCTCCTTGCAATTTGTGTGGCTTCGTCAGGCATTAAACAAAGCTCTTTTTTGCCTTTTTTTTTTTTTTCCCCCTCAAAGGCAAATTGTGATTTTTTTACTGGCTACCGGCACGGAGGGTCCCTTCCCCGGTCCCCACCGGGGAGGTGGGGACGGGACCGCAGCCGGCCCCGGCCGTGGGAACGCGGCGGTGACGCTAATTACCGGAGATTTTCTTAATAAAAAAAAAAAAAAAAAAAAAAAGGAAACGATTTTATGCCATAGCCGGGGAAAAAAAAGAAAAAGAAAAAAATAAGAGGCAGCTCCTCTACAAAGAGGTATAGTTGAAAATAATCTGCGGTGGGGAAAAAAAAAAATCGATTGGAAAGTTTCTCGGGACGCTTCGAAACTGTTATTTAATTTTGACGGAAATAAAAGGGAAATGTTCTGGGGGGTTTCATCAACCGAGCAAACGTCCAGGGGATTTTTAAAATTACTTTTATTTTTTTTAGGAAAACAAATAGAATATCCTGCGAGGTCTGTTGATACTTTTCATGTAAGTGTACGAGTATGGAGAAAATATACATTTTTTAAAATAATTTGAGAACGACTTCACATTTGTACCTTCGATTTTCGAAGAAATCCTATTTCTCCTAAAATCTAGGGCGTTTTCTTAGCGCACACAAGCACACAGGATTTCTTAAATAAGGTAACATTTCAAAAGGCAGGAATTTTTAAACGCAAAAGCTTGACCGAAGCCACTTCTGTGGTGTCCTAGAGCTGTCCCTTCCTAGAAGCTTGGTACGCTCTCGAGAAATAACCTTGCTGGAATCTTACCTCTGAACAATTTTCCGAGCTGAATTTCTACAGAAAAGCCAGAAGCAGCAATAGATTTTTGCTTGCTGCAGCTGGGAATTTAACAGCGACTAAACCAACGGGCTCGCAAAAGCCCAAACTTCAAATTGCAGAAAGAAGAAGAAGAAGGGGAAAAAAAAAATAAAAATCATCGTGTCGAAAAAGAGCCAGTTTCCAAACGGGGGAGCGCAAAGAGAGGGCTCCTTTCAAGCAAAGGAGCAAGAGGCACGGGGGGAAACGTTCCCTCTCCTCCCGGGCACGGCGGGTTTCTCGGTCCCCTCCTCCCCGGGACTCCGGGACCGGCGTTTGCCCGAGTTACCGGGAGAGCCGCGGGCGGGTTTCCCTCTGCAATTTTTAAATTGTTTTTTACTGAGCACTCGAAAGGAACAACCTGTAATCCTTCCCCTCCTCGGGGGCTCTCCCCACGCCGGTCGCCCGGCTCCCCGGGGCGGGTTGGGGGTGCTCGGTGGTGCCGGTGCCGGTGCCGGCGACGAGAGCAGCGCTCACCTGCCCGTCCCGGGGGCACTGCGCGGCGTGTGCTGCCCCCCAGGGGATACCGGGGGGGTTGCATCGCCGCAAGGGCACCGCACCGGCACCGGCTGCCCGCCCCGGGTCCCTCGGTTGTGCTGGGGGGACAGTGCTGGGGAGGAAGAGGAGGGACAGGGAGATGGAGAAAGGAGAGATGGGGAGAAAGGAAGAGAGGGGGGCAATGAGAGAAGAGGGGAATGGGATAAGGGATCAAAAAAAAAAAGAAGAGTGAGTGAGCAGGCGAAAAAGAAAGAGCAAAAAGTGTGTGAAAGAGACAGAGCGGGAATGAGAGGGAAAAGAAGCGGGAGAGTAGCAGAGAAAAGAAAGAGAATGGAAGAAAGAAGGAAAAAAAGTGGAAGAAGGAAAAAGGAGAAAAGAGAAGGAAAGAGATAGAAAGAAAGAAAGAATGGAAAAAGGGAATGAGAGAAGGAAAGAAAGGAGGAAAGAGGAAAAGAGGGGAAAGAGGAGAGGGAAAGGAGAGAGATAGAGAAAGAGAGAAAGAGAGAAGGAAAGAAAGAAAGAAAGAGAGAGAAAGAGAGAAAGAAAGAATTGTCAATTGTCAGTGCTATAGTGGCATCAGTCCAGCAAAGACCCACAGATTTACAGGGCCTTCTGCTACTTCACCAGTTTCCCACCTGTACTGGTGAGTGACCCAGGAGCTGGCTGCCGGGGGCTGACACAAACCCCACACCTATTTCCCAGCAGTGGGTGATGTTGCTGGGCTCAAACAAGTGAGCCCAGGCCAGCACCACCTGCCCTAATGTGTCTCCTTTGTAACTCCTTTGGGTTATTTCCTAAGCCCCAAACCCTTCTCATTCCATGTTTGTACACACATGGATCTTGTCTGCTGTAGGAAAGCCCACGACCTTTTTTGAAACCTCTTTCACAAGAGTATTTTATTCAGTTTGGTCAAATGGTTATTAGAATTGTTTCAGGCCCCTCCAATAGACCGATTCCATTTCTAAGGATGTCGGTGGCCCCGTTTGCTTCCTGCTGAAGAGAGGCTTTCCAACAACATCCATCCAAACCGCATCCAGCTGCCAGAGCTGATGCTCAAGGCATGAGAGAAAAGACCCCAGGAAAGTAATTTGGAGCTGATTTCAGACCTGTAGGACCAAAGCAGAGAATCGAACCAGCAGAAAAAAACCCCATCACCTATTAGTAAACTCCTTGTTTGCTGAAGGCAAAGTACCCTGATTTCCAGAAAGCTGGCTCAGGAAGCCAAATCCACGTAAGGAACAGCTTTACTGAGCATCTTACACGGAGGCTGGAGGGAGATGTAGGTGGTCTGGGAGGATCTCAGCCTCCTCCTTAATCATTAACGTCTGAATTACCATCACTGTTGCTACCTCACTCGCTTCCCTTCCTCAAAGGAGAGGAGGAAGAGAGGGTGTGTTGGAACGGAACCAAGTCCCACGAGGTGGAGCGTGGTGATTTTGCGTGACAGCGGACAGAGGGACAGCGCCATGGAGCGCCAACGGCAACGCCGTATTTACGGCGAGGTTGCAAATTGCTCACCAAAGGCCCGATCCCGAACTCCCCGCGGAGATCTCAAAGTCGCTGGGAGTTTTCCGTGAGTAGGAAGTGGAGGAATGAGCTTCAAACATTTAGGCCCAGCTCCACATGGGTGGTCTATTATGCCTGGATGGATTCCCACTGGCTCCAGCAGCACTCAGAGGTAGTGAAAAGGCTCTTCCGAAACGCACCCCCGTCGCAGAACCCGGGCTCGAAGGATTTTCTTGGAATGCTTACGAGGGACTTTGGTGGAAAGGTGAAGCCCCAGGCTCACCGCATTTAGCTCGATGTGTTGATATGAAACCAAAGTTTAAAAAACACACTGAGTTGGAGGGGGGGAAAAGACTCCTGAACCCAGTAGAGCCCTGGCTTTTGATTGGAAAAAAAAAACCAACAAAAACAACAGGTCGAAAATCAACAGCAGCCACAGAGAGAAAAGGTGTTTGCATCTGCCCAGCTACATCTGCAGCTCTTCAGAGAAGAGCATCCGAATTTGTTCTGCTTTTCGATTGGCAGAGCAACAGTCAGCTCAGCCGGTGGACGTGTATCGGGAGCATCCAAGACAAGAGGATTAGAACCCGAATTCGAAAGCCATTCCCCCCGCCCCATTCCCTGACACACTTGAAAATAAACCTTCATTGTTCCCATGACCCTTTCGTCCCACTCCGCTCAGGAATGTCGGGATTCTCAATGGCCTCCCTCTTCTTGGGGTAATTGTTGAATACATTAATTCTATAAATAATAAATCGTGCAAACAAATCGGTCGCTATCCTATTAAAGGCAAACAAGAAGTGTACTTTCTGAAAGCCGGCAGGCTTGGAAGCCCATGGAAAGGCTGGATATTGCTCTATTCACGACCAGCCAATTTTAAATGGAAAAATAATTGATTTGGGAGTTGATTTTGTGGAAAGAGGGTCGTTTCCCCCCCCCCACCCCCCAGCTATAGCACGGGATCAAAAGACCGTGGTATTTCTATAACCTTTGAGGGGCATTCTCATGATGTAAATGGTACGGCATGACCTTTTTTTGACGATAACTTCAGAAAAATCGGTGATGCCATCGCAGATTTTGGGGTGTGAGACCCCTCACGTCGCTCACCCTGAGCCTGAGTGGGAAGATCATAGAATCATAAAATCCTAGAATGTTAGGGGTTGGAAGTGACCTCAAGAGATCATCCAGTCCAACCCCCCTGCCAGAGCAGGATCACCCTGGGCAGGACNTCCGGGAGAAGGTGTGGGACTACCTGGAGAAGAGCGGCCTGGCCGATTTCCCGCGGCCGGTGCACCGCCGCATCCCCAACTTCAAGGTACGGCGACTCGCCTGGGCAGCTTCGTTCTTCTCTCCCAGCTTCGGGCCCCGCGGGGATCTGGAGGATGGAGGCCAGGCCGGCAGCCCCTCTCTCTACTCCCCTAGTTCCCCTGCCCGTCGCTGCCGCCCTCGGCCACCTGAGAACGGCGCGTTCCTGTGGGCTGAGCGGGTGGACATTGACTGTGGAGGGTGGTAGAGCTCTAAAAAAGAAACGATGCAAACAACACGCCGATAATATAGCGAGTAAAGAAATGCAGGTGTCAGTATCTGGCCAGATGTGGCTGATCTGGAGTATAGTGTTCCGTTCTGGGCTCCCCAGTTCAAGAGGGCCAGGGAAATACTAGCGAGAGTCCAATGGAAGCTACGAGCATGATGAAGGGACTAGAACATCTTTTATGAGGAAAGGCTGAGAGACCTGGGGCTATTTGGTCTGGAAAAGAGAAGCCTGAGAGGGCACCTTATTAGTGTTTACAAAGATCTGTCAATTAGAAGGAGCCAGTCTCTTTTCAGTGGTGCCCTGGGATAGGATACCACTGAGCACAAACTGGAACACTGAAAGTTCCANAGAATGTTAGGGGTTGGAAGTGACCTCAAGAGATCATCGAGTCCAACCCCCCTGCCAGAGCAGGATCACCCAGGGCAGGACACACAGGGACAGATCCAGGGGGGGCTGGAAAGTCTCCAGAGAAGGAGACTCCACCACCTCTCTGGGCAGCCTGGGCCAGGCTCCGTCACCCTCCCAGCAAAGACGTTTCTCCTCATGTTGAGGTGGAATCTGGCAGCGCTCTGCCCCAGGCCACTATTTTACAGCCTGGCAGCAGCCCACCAAAAAAAGACACTTCGAGAAGGGAGCCCAGACGCTCCCCGTGACACATTTTCCATGATGCCACGCTTACCCTCAGCACACACTGCTCCCTGAGGAATGACGCCTCCATCGTGCCCCAGTTCCCTCACAGCCTTTACACTGCACAAAGGGACTCTGACGGGCACACGAGCTTCCCTAAGCGGGGGCTAAAAGCGGCCTTTCCCCAGCCCGGACAATCACAGCTCCACCATTCCCACTCTTCCTGCCCTACTTCGCCTTCGAGGCTTTTCGACCCTTCCGCGCCGCCGTAGGAGGCTCCACCTCCTCCTCCTCTCCCCCTCCNGCGAGAGTCCAATGGAAGCTACGAGCATGATGAAGGGACTAGAACATCTTTTATGAGGAAAGGCTGAGAGACCTGGGGCTATTTGGTCTGGAAAAGAGAAGCCTGAGAGGGCACCTTATTAGTGTTTACAAAGATCTGTCAATTAGAAGGAGCCAGTCTCTTTTCAGTGGTGCCCTGGGATAGGATACCACTGAGCACAAACTGGAACACTGAAAGTTCCACCTCAACAAGAGGATAAACTTCTTTCCTGTGAGTGTGATGGAGCCTGGCCCAGGCTGCCCAGAGAGGTTGTGGAGTCTCCTCTGGAGACTTTCCAACCCCCCCTGGATCTGTTCCTGTGTGGCCTGCCCTGGGTGATCCTGCTCTGGCAAGTGAATTGGACTTGATGATCTCTTGAGGTCCGTTCCAACCCCTTACCATTTCAGGTGTACTGTGTTTTAATAAAAAAAACCCACCTTGTGAATATATTTCTGGGTGGGGAAAGTGAGGCATTCAGAACCGAACTTCTCCTCCTGGGTCCATTGGGATGGAAAGCTGAGGTCACCCGTCTTATAGGGCTTAGCCCTAGGAACACTCAGTGCGCTGCTGAAGTGTGAATGGTGGGTCATCAAAGTGCTGCTGGGCAGTGCTGGGAGAACCCTTCCTCCTACTCTGGCTTCGCTGCGTCCACAGTTTGATGGGTGGGAGGAAGAAATAAAAAGACGTGTAATATTCAGGTATTCAGGCCGATGCTTTACCAGCTTCACTTTTTTAATCCAAGCTTAGCATGTGCAGCCACGTATCTGCCATATGTTGAAGAAACGGTGGCCAAAATAGCATTGTGGGGATGTGTGGTGGATGTTTTAGTTCATGAGCAGCATTAGGAGGTTGGCTCTGCTTTTGCACAGGGGAGTGGCAGAAATGTTCTATCTTAATTTGGTGCTGAGGTAAAATAGATGCTGAAGCAGGTGGAGGAAGCCTGAGGCTTTATCACAAGAATATCAGAGATGAGATTGCAAGGGGAGTGCGCACTCTGCTAGACTTGAGCACCTTGCTTGGTTAAGAAGGGGATCTTCTGAGTTCAGAGTAGTCTCTCTAAAGAAAGAGCCTTATCCAGAAAGCCTTCACCTAAAAGCATCTCTGACTGTGGCTCGTGGTTAATGGAATCTGTTTGTATTCGTTGCCTGAAAAGGGAAACTGGTTTCTGGCTTTGAATTAGGTGTAAAACGAGGGTGAAATTGCCCATCTCTGCTGTGAACTCCTTGGTGACATCTTATCTTATGAAAACAGGGTGCTGCCCACGCTGCCACAAGGCTTCTGGCTTTACAAGAGTTCAGAGCTGCCAATACCATAAAAATAAACCCTGATGCTCCCCAGAAGAACGCTCGCTTTCTAACTCTAGAAGTAAGTGAACTTTTTCTCTTCTCTCCTCTCCCAATTCCTTTCTTCCCGCAGGGATCTCGCCAGGCTTGCTGCTCGATTCAAGAGCTGGATGTGTTCAGCAGAGCGCGTGAGGTTAAAGTGGATCCCGACAAACCTCTGGAAGGTGTTCAGCTGGCTGCGCTGCAGGTAGCTGATGGCACCTCTGCACCCCCAGGAGGAGAGTGGGACAGAAGGACCATGCTTGGCAGCTTCGCACAGTCCGTGCCTGGTGTTTCTCCAGCAGGAGTTTTATTGGGCTTAAGCCTCGTGAGGTTGCCCACCTAAGGATGTCTTCGCAGAGTCTCCTTCTCTGGAGACTTTCCAACCCTCCCTGGATCTGTTCCTGGGTGACCTGCCCTGGGTGATCCTGCTCTGGCAGGGAGGTTGGACTCACTGATCTTCAGAGGTCCCTTCCAACCCCTACCATTCTATGATTTTTTTTGGCAAAGGAGCAAGGTGCAGGTTGGGTTTGGGGGTATTAATACATTTCTATCTCAAATTACTTTAGATTCATCACAAGATGGACATGGGACAGACTTACCTCAGACCTGTGCATGGTCACTGGCTCGTGTGTGTAGCTCGCTTGTGGACACGCACTTTAGATCAGTAGATATGTCTTGCCATCTATTTCTTAAACAAAATCTTATCTGGGAAGTGGCTGTGCTGGAGGGGATTCATCTACAAGCGCTACACGATCCGTAGCAAACAAGATGATGGGCCCCGTGGAGATCTATGGGACAGTAAAACTGTTTCTTCGGTGCCCCACCTCCTTTTAACGTGATAACTTCTTTTGTTACACAGGCAAGGAAGACGTTGTTGGTTCCCACACCACGGCTGAGAACTGGGCTGTTCAATAAGATCGTTCCACCTTCAGGTGCCAGTAAGGAGATCCTACGAATCTGTGCTACGTCTCAGGTAAGAGTGGACGAGGCCTCAGTGAACTTGTGGAAGAGTTGCTGGGTTGTGATAGTCCAACTGAAAGTTGAAAAAACAGATGCTACCTGAAATACTGTTCTGCTAGTGTGTTATTCTGGGATTTGTGGGAGCTGAGGTGCGAAAATAGGTTAATAAAGCGCCTTTTGCAGCGGTCTCTTGCTGCCCTCTGCTGTTCTAACGTCATATTGTACCGCTGAAGTCATCTGCAGAGAAACCTGCCTTAGTTTCTGCACATCTTTATTTGATCTGAACACCTAACTTGTACAAAACGAATCAGCCAGCTCTGTACATTTTATTTCGTTCTTTATCTCTTGCTAAAGGCCGTCAAGTTCTCCATTAATCCCGTTTACAACTGAAGGTTGTAAATGGCTGGTAATTAGCAGCGACTTCCTTTGTTGAAAGTTTATTAAACCCATTAACGAATTAAGCTTTTTAAGGTTGAAGAGCACTTTTGAAAGAGACTTTTCTCTTGACCCTCTTCAGGCCTCATGCTCTGTGATCTTCCCACCATGTGTCTGTTCTTGCCCCCCAGCCAGGTGTCCTAATGAATAAATAAATGTTATTAGCAGTTAATGTTTGCACAGTGCTTTGAAAATAATTCTTACCACCCTCCTGTGAAAAGTGGGTAATGAGCATTATTACTGATAGTCAGCCCCAGCTCTAGCTGTGTCTAAATTAATTTAGAGAATTAATTTAATTTGTAGTGCTCTGGTATTCTTCATGGGCATGAATTTACATACTATGGCTTTAAGTTAATAGTAGAGTAGGAAGTGTCATTTGCCCTCATTTTTAGAAACAGATGGCTTTCAAAGTGTGAAGTTTTGATCCTAAATAAGTAACCTTGCTTAAAAAGGTGCCCACCCCCTTTATGTCTCCTTGATGTCTGCTGAAATTCTTTCTGCTGTAGTAGGGCATCTATTCTAGGATTCTCTAGAGGGTAACTTTGCAGACATGTACAGCCTGGCTATACATGGAAGAAACACTTTGAAATGTGGGGAGTTACTCAGATTTACCAGAATATTCTGGATTTCTGCCTCACGGGTTGGAAGAGTGCACTCTGCAAACCTAAAATTCTGGTTTTCTTGCAGGGTGTAAAAGAATACAGCGTGCCGGTGGGTCTTGATGGGAAAGCACGAGTGGACTTGGTTGTTGTAGGATCAGTGGCTGTCTCTGAAAAAGGTAAGATGAAGCCATGTCAGCTTTTCAGGAGGAAGGTCCTGAGTCACAATCCATGATGTCAGAACTATGTATCTGTGGAACTGAATTCTGCCTTGAGTTCTGTCTCTTCTAGTCACTTATCCCAGTCCAACCAGGATGAATCAATTCTTGCTTTACAACAGTGCTGCCAGGACTTAGTGGGCAGACAGCGGTCTGGTTTAGAGCATGTGGGCTGGTGTTTTGGCCTTCAGAAGAACTATTCAGCCAACCAATTTTCAATTTGTATTTTATTTTAAAGAATCAAGGAGGGCTCCCTTTTCAGAGGATCTGGCAGCTCTCATAGGGTGTGTGAAGGGCATGTGTTACAACCACTGGTTCAGTACCTGTTTGAGGATCAGATTTTGCATTGTCTAGTGTTTTGAAGACCTGCTGATGGTAAAAAAAAAATCCATTGACTTTATCCATTGCCTAAAGTTAATGTGATTTTTGTATGTGACTCAGACTGCTCTTTACCCACGTGAAGTTAACTTGTGTTTGATGTGAATGGAGGGCTCTGACTACACTGGGCTTCTCTGTTAACCAAATTGGACTAAATTTGGTTTATTCGGAATAGGAGGCACCAGGGATCCTTTTCAAAAGATTGGAACGTATTTTATTTTAATTTCAGTGCTGATTTCAAAGCAAGTTGCGTTCTGTGAGAGACGCTGATCTGATTTTTTCTTGAGTTGCAGCTCTGTGCTTGGTTTATTTGTTGCTGACTGCTTAGTTTCATTGCATACTTCTGACAGTCACTGGCTTTTCCACTCCACTGCTTCTGCATTTACTGTCAGTTTGCTTTTGATGTGTTTTAGGCTGGAGAATTGGCAAAGGGGAAGGCTATGCAGACATGGAATATGCCATGATGGTGGCAATGGGTGCGGTGCAGGAGGATACCCCCGTAGTTACGATTGTGCACGACTGTCAGGTAAGTTAAAATAGCCACAATAAAAAAGTGATGAGTGGGAACCGTGTGACAAGTCTGAAGAAGCAGCTTGAAATGATGTTGGTGTGGCTCTTTACTTTGCTTCCACTGTCAGATTTTCATACCTTGTGAGGCATCGGGATTGGTGCAGGGTTTTAGGGAATATGGTTTTAACTATTTACAAATCTCTTGTTCCTTGTAGGTGGTTGACATAGCAGAAGAGCTTCTTGATGATCATGATTTAACCGTGGACTATATACTCACTCCAACAAGAACTATCAAGACTAATTGCAAACGACCCAAACCTCAGGGAATAATGTGGCATAAGGCAAGTTACCTCGCTGAAAGTGGTTTACTGGTACCAGCAATCTGTTGATAAGTCCCTCATTTTTTACATATAAACACACTTATTGTATTAGAAATACTTGGAAAAGGAGCAAATGTGTTTGTGAGATGAAACAAAGCAGCAGCATCTGTGGTGAGCAGTTTTTGAGTGGTAATGGTGAGGAGGAGAAATGTTAAAGTTGAGGTTGCTGTGTCAAAGAGATTATGGGGTGAGAGTGACTGGGAACAGCATTTGTGAATTTTTAAGACAGAGGTCGTTTCTTGTAGCTGTTTGTGGTATAATAACCTGTGTAAGCAGAGGGGCTTCTCCACTTCGTGGTTTATTCCTCAGTGCTCATTGAAATGGGCTCTGTTGGTTTTTCTGGAGACAGCACCACAGAGAGAACTTCGTGGAGTGGGTGGGATCTGTGCCGCTCTGATTGTGAAAGGCTGATCTAGTGGCTGGTACCTTGCTGGTTACGTAGTGGATGTGCAGGGTGAACTTTCAGAGGAATTTGTGGCTGGAGCTCGTTTTTAGGTGGAGGAACAGTGACTTTATGCTGCTTTAAACGCGGAATCCTTATTCGTCGTTAATTATTGTGTTGTGGGTTTGGCTCACCCAACCCCCAGGACTTTAGCAGAAACTTCAGCAGCTTCACCAATGGTTTCAGAAAAACATTTGGTGAATTGTTTTACTGGGAAGTTCATGCTGGGAAAACGTGTTGTCATTACATTGTCATTCCTAAAATCATCCAGTTAGGGAGCAGACACAATCCCACACGACTGAGTAACAGTAGGAACACTGAAATGAGGAACAGTGTATCCGTGTCTTACAAGAACCACTGAGGAATTACCAGTGAATACTTCTAGGGAACTCAAAAATTATTTGTTAACCGCTTGCCAACCAGCAAAGAGAGTTAAAATTTGTTAAGGTAACGTATCTACAACAAACAATTCGAGCTGGTGCTATTTTTACTCCTATGGTGAGAGAATATTTTACCCTGCCTGTGGTTGAGGAGTTGAGGTTATAAATAAATAAATAAAAGCTCCGTCTGTACTAGTGCATTTTTTCCATTGAATTATTTTTGAATCCTAATTTTATTTTTTTTTTAGGATATTATTGAATGTAATTGTTTTGAAGGCCTACCCCTTGTGCTCCATTCATCTTGCCAAAATACTTTTGATCACAGTCTGTCTGTCTTACTGTCAGACTTCAGTCTCAGTAAGTGGCCTTGCTAATGCTTTTTTCTTTCTTTTTCTTTTTTTTTTTCCCTGTCTGGTTGCCTTTAGCAGTGACATTTTTCAAAGGTTGAATTTTTGGAAACTTTTGCTACTCGTGAGAAGTCAGTCAGTCCTAAGCAATGTATCAAATTTGGTATTAGCTTTGCATTTCTTTTCAGAGCAAAAAGAAAAATCAAGATCTGTTATAATATATACCTCAAACTAATGAGAGTATCTGCATTTGTGGCATTGTCTGAAAAATACAACTCTCATTGACTTTTTTTACACCTTTCACTGAGAATGGAGCACGATTGAGTTTATTTGAGTGTTGATTTAACACCTAAAGCTGCTTTTGGCTGCTCTTCCCAGTGTGTGTGAATAAATAAGACTTTTGGAGGATATTAGGCAGAGCAGGAATAATCGTTACGTTTCTGTCCTTTTGGGACAAGAGCAACGTGTCATGTCTGTATGGAGAAGAAATAGAAGAATAACTAGCATTATTCTTTCACAATTCTTTCCCAGAGAGCTGAAACGCTTGTCTATGTTGTGTTTGTAGCTGTTGTGTGGTAACTGTATGTTCAGCTCTTGCACACAGGGGCTTGGAGGTGGGAGGTCTAGTTAATCGACAGGGTGTTAAAAATGCAGGATTTGAAATGGGCTATTTAAGTGTTTGTCCTTTGACTTTTCCTGGCTGCTTCTACATCCTTTATTTTATTTTTTTTTCCTTCAAATCCTGGCTTTACTGGTGCATTCCTTTTCCTCAGAGCAAACCAAAATGAACCAAGAGATGCTGAGTAAATAAATAACCCGCTTCTAAATACGGTGTTTTGTCAAAGGAAAGTAGCTGAACTTTATTGTTAAGATGCGGGATGCGTAAAATGCATTGCAGAAAAAATTCCCGTTGATCCTTCAGGTACCTGGCTGGAGCAAACCAAGACAAGGATTTAACAGCTTAAATTACAGATGTTTGCAAACATGGGATTACAGCTGAGCGTTGTTGTAAAGGATGTGCTCTCCTGAAACTGTTTGGATAAATAGTCCTTAATACATCCATTCAGTTTTCAGCTCAGGAGAGATAAGAAGGTGCTTAAACAGCAACTAAAATGCATGTTTGCAGGCGGGATTTCTGTGCTCAAAAAGGTGCTGTGCTTTCCTAGGGTGTTTGTGTTTGTTACCTGCTCTGTAGGAAGGTAGAAGTGTGTCAGATATGGGGGCAGGGTAAAGAGATGTTATTCTGTGAGTAAACTTCTCACTTCTTGGGGTAGTTGCCATGACTTGCCCTCAGTTGCCTTCTTCCAGTTCTTCTCAGGGCAGAATTTCCAGCTGAGCTATTTCTTGCTGTCAAGCTCGTTTGTGTTTTCTCCAAACAGGAAGATGTGAATTGCTTGCTGCGATTTTTGTCACAAAAACGCTGGTTTAAAGACTTCCAGGGAAGTGTAAAAGTTCCAGTGTTATTAATACCAAAGCAGCATTATCATTATCAGCGCTAGGCCCTCTAGGAGCACTTCCAAATCCAAAGGCAGTGCTGGAGTATGTGTATGGATAACTTCCCTGCGTCTGAGTTTCAGGGTTTTGAGAAACCAATACGTGCTCTTGGAGGACAGCGAGAGCTGCTAAGAGCTGAACACTCTGGAAAACTTTATTTGGATGCCAGTGGAGAATTATTTGGCTTCATCTGTCTTGAAAATCTAACCCATTGTTTCTGGGAACTCTTAAATTCATCAACTGACTTACTTTCTCATTTAGCATTTTGTATGGGTAGCTGTGATCTTTATCTGTGACACTATTATATTTGTCACAATTCTGAAGTTATTTGTGCTGCACTTATTTTAAATTGACACTGTACAGGCCAATTAAAATATTTGGGGTCACGAGGAGGGAAACGAGAGTAGTTGGTGGAAAAATCACTATATTCTAGCAAGCATTTCCTTCTGGTTTTTAAATCATTCTTTTGCTGAGAATTTGATAGAAGTAGGAAAAGATTTTTTTTCCTGAAATGAAATGAACTGGAGGGAATCCCTGGGTATAATACTGGAAGAGTTTAGTCCGTGGTGGCAGAGATGAAAGCTCCCTGACAACAAACACCTTTTGATTCTGGGCTGTGTTAGAATATTTGGTAAGTAAAACCATCAAAAAGAAAACAAAAAATCATACATTCAAGCTGGCAAAACCTTTTGCAGGGACACAGCCATCAGAAGAAAATTGTTGTCAATTTAGCCAAGGTTTTATTTTGTTCTAGTTTTTTTTTTTATTTATTTTACTTTTGGAGAGGTAGCGTGAGCCAGGCACATTTCCACGCGTGGCAAAACATCTCAACACCTTTGCAAATCTGACCCTTTGGCACCGAGACCGTGGAATCAGAGTTGTTTTTTTTTGTTGTTTTTTTATTTTTGCTGATGGATTCCAAATGTGGGTTGCATTGCATAAGTTCCTCCTGAGGGACACTAGCAAACTCCGTGGGCTGCCAGCTCCCAGAAGTATGCCCTCGGATTGCGTGCACATATTTGGACATTTTGTGCATATGAATGATAGAATGTTCGACTGTGCTGGCCCGTCCGAGCTCTCTTGGCTGTGGCTCTGCTTTAAACCCCTGTGAGCTCAGCAACTGACTAAGGAGACAACACCAAGAAGGGGGCTCTGCCCTCGAGACCTTTATGAACAGTTGGGTCGGAGACCCCTCAGGGTGGGCAAAGGTGAATCTTTCAAACACCGTCTCTCTCAGTCCTGGGAAGGGCTAGTGGATTTGCTCTGCTAAAAATCGGTCGGTCCCGTTCACAGCCTGGCAGGGCGACGGCATTGTCCGTCTCCACCCTGAGCTACGTGTTCTTCTTTCCTTTGGTGTGTGCAGGTGGGTAGCTGTGTGAAGCAGCATTAAATAGCGGACCTCACCAACCTATAGATGTCCTTCCCTCATCTGCCCTGCAGCAGAACCTCTCTGCCTCTGCTGCCAGGGAAATCACGGTGGTGTTTGCCTTGGCCTGCTCCATATCGGGGGTCAGCATTACTCATTCTGTCAGAGGACAAACACATCTTTCATTTTCCCCAGCAAAATACTGAAAGTGGCCACATTCACTCTTCTGGAATAACTGAGGTTGACGAGAGCCCCCGTGTTCCAGCAGAGACCTCGCAGAAGCCCATCTGCCACTGCGTTGCTTTGGGACCAAACCAGGTGTCGTAAGAGCGGACGCTCAGGGTTAAGTGCTGGGAGATTTCTGTTGGCACTTGGCATCCGAGCCTCTCTTTTCTTCGGGTTTCTGTCAAAAAGGGGCCACGTTTCCCTTCTGAGCTCCTTTCCTATAGGCCGGTAATCGTGTGCCAGAAGAACTCATCTACCCTGCTGTCCTCTTTCCCCAAGGCTCTCCCAGCTATGGCAGGGAGTAGGCAGGATTGTTAAATGATTCATTGCCTTTGGTGGAGTTATTTTTAACCTGAATCACTTCAGTTACTGAGTTTGTAGCGCAGACCCACAAGCACTTCTGTTGGCCAACCCCAGAGGACTGAAGGGAACTGGCCTGGGAATTGGTGGTCAAGGGATAATAGGAAACTTCTTCAGCTGCCTTCACTGCCAAAGACTATCCTTCAGCTAAAGCCCAACACTCAATACACAGTTTACAAACATCAATAAATGGTTTGGCCTTGACTTTATAGGGATGAGGGGAGCAAGGGAAGAAGCTTCCACCAGTGGGTTTGCCCAGGTCCACGTAACTGGATCAACCAGGTTTGGGGTAGAACCCAAGTCCCCATGTCCTGACTTAGCCTAAAGCAGTAGGCAAAGCTGGGGAGGAGGGACCGGCCGGCGCAGCACCAAGAAACGTGCAGCTTGTTTGAAAGAAAGAAAGAGAGGAGGAATATCTTTGGCCTTTCTCCACAGGGAAATAAATCATTGGAATTCTCTACAGCTCGCAAGACAAAAGAAACTTTTTGCTTGCTCGTAATTAACAACACATTGTACTACCACAGAGTTCTTTTGTTTGCTCTTTTGCAACGGAGCGTAGCAAGCTGTTTCCTCTCCTCTGCCACCCACTGCCCCCTTCGCCCTCTTGGCTCTCACCCCTTGCACCCCAAAAAAGGTAGTGAATTGGTTTGTTGGATTGAAATGCTGAAATCGTAAACTGGATTTCTGCCTTTCCTTGATGTAAAAGTGGGGATAGATAAGGAGGGATTTGGAAGGTTTGGCCAAGCTGGAAGATTCTCTGACACCCCAGGGAAAACAACCCTTAAGGTAAATCCTCTGTCTCTCTTTTGTGGCCGAAGGATGTCAGCTGGCAGTGTCAGAACTTGTCTAATGTAGGGTTTTTACAGATTGTTTTCTATTCAAAATTAAATCCAAGTGCCTAATCAACGGCCTTTGTTACTCTGGTACCGTAAAGGCTGCTTAACCATTCTATCTGACCCTAATGATAGATTCACTTCACGGTGGTGTTTGATCAGAGCTTCAGCTTTTATAGAAAACAGTTCATAGCCCTCAACAAAGATGTATATGCTGTTGGAACTCCATCTTCTGAAGTTTGCAGGGAGCCTGAACCGTAGCTTCAAGAGCTCCAGTCAGATGCTGGAAACCTACTGGTCACTCTAGTAGAGGGGAGAGGCCAGTTGAAGTCTTAGAGAGTATACTGACCCCTGGGTTATCTAAATCCTCTCCTTGGTTTGTCCTTGAAAAACTGGTTGTTCCAGAGATCATCCTCTTTGTGCCCATGTCTTCGATTCCTTTCATCTACAAAGTGGTTGAAGGGTTTGCCCTTGGTAGTGTTGATCTTTCTAACTAAACAGCCAGTCCCTGCCTTGGGAACTGCTGGCTCTGTTTGCGGGGTGAAAGGAACTGTACGTACACTTGGTGAGAGGTTGAGGTTGTGCTTTGGGCTCAGGAGTGATTAGTTGCATGAGAATAGAAAAATGTTTTTCCTGTTTGGTTTAATTAGCATAGAGCTTACATTTCACATAGAAACTTGACAGAGGACAACAAATGTTCCTCACTGTTGGCCAGTAAAAACAAAGTAAGATGGCTTCAGCCATTGACTTGGTGGTGTATCACCCAGGGAAGGGGAGTTTGCTGTCAAACACAGCGGTCTGAATTCTTGGCTGAGAAAAACAAATCAATCCAAGAATCCACAGAGCAATAACTCTTCAAAATCTGCAAATGGCATACACCTTTCAGAGTGTGGAGGCTCCCAGAGCCCCAGAGGAAGTCCTCGCCTCTCTCTGCTGGCTGCCAGATCAGGCACAAATTGTTCTCAGTCATAAAGTTTGCTTGTTCTAAAGGGCCTGGTCCCCAACACCTTGCCTCTGGGTCTGCAGGGTGGCCTCTGCCCAGACTGGTTAGTCCTGTGGTGCTTGTTTGATACTGCTAGGACAGGCTTTATGTAAATTCTATCTTTCCTTAGTTTTAGCCTGAAATAAAACTTGCTTGTTTGCTTCTCAGAAGAGGACCATTTCAGAGATTTCTCTCGACTGACTTTCCTGTTACCTAAACCTAATGTTGCCCACACCCTTGTCTTCAATTTTAATCGAGTCACTTCAGAGCTGGGCTGCTCTCCCTAGAGAGCTGTAAATTTTAGACTTCACGTGGTACAGCCAGATCCAAACTCGCTCTGGCTGTAATTGTAGAACCAGGAATTCAGGGGCTCTGAGGTGAGAGAGATGTGAGCTGGGAGATCTGCGGACGTATTGTAGCCAGCGTGTACTGGTGCTAGTCCAGTACAATACCCTGCTAGACTGGCTTGCTCACACTGTGTGGGCTACTAGCTCGGGTCTCTGCTGGCTCAGCCATCGCTTCCCTAGGCTCTGTTTCGCTCCCTAAATTTAAGAATTGGATCTTGTGTTGATGGATGTTCCGCTTGTCCAGAGGCCAAGTACAAAGTATTTCTCCTTCCAGCCGTGGTCTGCGAGCCAAGAGCTAGACCACATGAGCGAGGGAACCACTGCGCTTCCTGCCAGTCTCCGAGTGCAGCCGGGGGCATCTCGTGCCTCAGATGGATGGGGAGGAAGAGCCCTTCCAGAAAAGCTGCTTATGAAATGGAGATGCATGGAAATGGAGAAAGGCTTCGCTGTTTTGAAGTACAGAATCCGGGCGCTCTTCCGTTCTGTGATCCAGCCCAGCAGACGGATGTGGGATCCGATGAGTAGCTGCGGGTGGTTGTGTGAGGTCGGATGACAAGAGGGAGCCTGGGGTGATGTCCCACAACCGAGAGAACGTGCCTGGGGCTGGGCCCACACTCGGAGGAGCCCCGGCTACCAGGCACGCTCCCCAGCTGCAAACTTCGCACCATCGGCCCTCCTCATTGTACCCAGCGGCCTTCGGGATATCCTGTTTTGGGGGAAAAGAGCGCGAGGAGGTCTGCGGAATCCGAGAGGCTGATGAATTGTAGGCAGGGCACGTTCTGCCAGAGCAGGAGCACAGGCCCTCGGTCAAAGCAATAACAATGAGAATGCGAATCTGAAAAGCGGTCTGATAAATAAATGTCAAAATCGAGTAGTTCTGAGTTTGGTTTTGATTTTCCTGCGGGATCTACATTGTGCCGCTTGCTTCAAGAGTAACTAATGTTTATTTTTATCCTGCAGTGTGTATTTAGGGAGCAGCTTCAGAATCAGGCCAGCAATTAGTAACAGTTTGAATGCTCTGGCACTCGGAATGGTAGCAATTTAATAAGGTTCCTCTCTTATTACAGCACAAATGGATCCTGGTGGTCGTCGTCTTTTTCTGGAAGGCGAGAAATCTTACAGTTGTATCTTTTCTTCCTTCTTTTTTAGGTCAGCTCTGAGATGCTGGGAAAAATCCCCATCCTGAAAAATCTTCGATACAGAGAGAAGCAGGCCGGCAAGGACGTTACTCTCAGAGATGAACATTCAGGCTCGGAAAATACCAACACACCAGCAGCGTTAAACAAAGAGGCGACGGCTGAAAATACAAAACCTCAGGCTACGCTGGGCTCGGCTCAACCAGGACAACATTCTGTTGAAAGCGATGCTTTAAACCCCGGATTAGAGGCATCTGGCACCGTGACTACCCTGTACGTGGGGAACATCCCTCCCGGCCTCAGGGTGAGCGAGCTGAAACGCGCTTTGAGGGAATTCCACGCAACTCCTTTACGACTGACTTGGCAAAGAGCGCAGCACAGGGCTTTTCTCGATTACCAGGATAAAGCGGCCGCTGAGAGGGCTGTATCCTTTTTGAAAGGCTTGAACCTCAGGGGTAATACTTTACGAGTTGAGCTGACCAAGAATCAGAGAAAGGAAGGACGAGTAGAAATCGATAGTCAGAAATAAGTACCAATTAGAAATGAGTATGAATAGAGGAAATTAAAAAAAAACAAAAAAAAGGGATGTTTTTGTTGTTTTGGGAGTTTTCAAGGATATTGGTGTACCCTCTGATTTTTGCTGGCTCCTCAAAGAAATGAGGAGGACCTTTCAGAGCTCAACTTGCTGCCTCATTCCTGCAGCTGTACCTGCAAGGTTTGTCCAGACAGATGACAGAGGGGACATTTCTCTAAATGATTATCCAGAAAGTCCCCATGCTCTGGGTGATTTTTTTTTTTGGTCACTGGCCATGGGTGGGTTTGGTCTTGGATGGGTCCGTTCGTTAGGCCTGCATCAAAACCCCATCCCTTGGTAGCTGTGCAGCCACATGTTACATTCTGTCAGCTAAAGGTTGTCCCTGCAAATTTGTACTTGTGAGCTTAAAAGTGGAAAATCTGCCTTAAGGGTTATAATTCTGTTTACTGAAAAATGGGGAGTTTTCAGGGTGTTTTTCATAAAAATGGATAGGGGGAGAGGTGGCCCTTTTTGTGCTCTTGGAGAATAGCTCTAGCAATGAGAATTACACCTCACCAAGTTCTGACAATGATTATTAACATCAAGTGGAAGACACAGCAGCCCCTTTATCACCTTTGTTCTGTTAATTCAGCCCTTTGTAAACCTTCTATTTCTTATTTCGTTCTGGCAGAGAAAAGTGAAAACCAGTTTTCTCCTCTGTTTTTCCCCAAAACACTTTGGTGCCGTTTTCACGGATGCAGACAATTAGAAAATAGGTGTTTTCCCTGATTGTCTTGTCTCCTATAATTTGATGTGATTCCATCGCCGCCTTGAAATTTAATATTGATCGTTGTAGTGGAAACGAGAAGCAAACAGACCACAAGTAAAACCTGAGGGTGACCAGTCTGGTACAGAGTTGTTTGAAAAGCTGCTGGAGATGGTAGCAAATCCTGTTCCTGCTGTGCCTTTGTCACCACCAGCGTGATCTTCCCGCTCCCACCACATCAGGCAGTGGTGAGGGTTAGATGAGCAGCCCTGGCAGCTTTCCCTTGTCAAAATACTACCAGGTACTGGCTTGAAGAGGGAGATTTGCACGCACATGAACATTCATTTACGGTGTGAAAGAAAATTATGATTTATTTCATATGGCTTTTATTACTTTTTTTTTTTTTTCCCTTCGGTTTCCTATTCCTGAAAAACAAGTTGAATTTTGGCTGAACCATCCTTTCTAAACAGAAGCACTTTTGCCATGGATGCTGGGCACATAGTCAAAGTAAGCATCTAAATGGATATTTTATTTTTCTTAAGTATGAGTTGGAAACTTTTTTTTTTAGCCAGAGGGTACTGTTAAGTATATTTTAAGCACGTTATTATGCGTCAAGGGTCAGACATTTCGTACAGTATTAAATAAAAAGTTCTCATCGTTATCGTGTGCTCTGTGCGGAGCGGCTCAAGGAAAGCATTGCTTCCACTTCTTGTAAGGTCAGCGAAGGAAAGGTTTCTGGAAAAAAAAAACCAACAAAAAACACAGCAGTGCCAGGCTCTAAAATGTTCTTCTTTTCCAGCTCAAAATTATTTTCAGTATCACTTAGTCAGAATTAAAACACGAGCGCTTCAGAGTCTCCCTGCGTCTTGTTTCAGCAACTTGGGGGTTATGTTACTGCTTAAACATACTCATTACATCATGAGCTCAGAAAGTGATGGAAAGAAAAGCAAAAAATAATTATACATCATTGCCTTCCTCTTCCAAACGATGGCAAATTAAGTAACGTGATCGTTTGATGTTCTTTTCGACTCTCCCGGTACCGTTTGCTTTGGTGAAGATGCCCAGGTGACCTTTGTGAAAAAGCAGTTATTCTGCCAGTGAAAATTTCCACCATCTCAAGCTTCCCCTGTTGAATTCCAGACTGAAATTTGTGGGAATTTTATCCTCTACCTTATTTCCTTTCTTAAGGTCTGAAGTTTCAGTGCAGATACATGTAGATGTTAGGTGATAAGCTTTGCAGTCAGTGGCTGGAGTCGTCTGGACAGACGCGTCGAGATGATTTTCTCTTTGCAGTGGATTTTTGATCCAGATTATTAATAAACAACAATGTCTTTCGAGCTTTACCATCTTCAAGTCATGAAAAAGTGCTTTTAATTCAGAGTAGCAGCTGCTGCAGCTCTGAGTTTGGCAGCCTCTCACATACCTACCTGCACCAGCAGCTTCAGGGAGTCGGTAGCAACTGAAGAGGAGGTGCAAATTCAGTTCTGGATGATGGAATTGGTGCAGGCAGCTGTTGAGAATAGAGCCTGAAGCTGCAGAAGGCTCACCAGGGTTCAGAGCTTTTGCAACAATGGGTCACTTGGAGGTGAAACAGCGGCCCTCAAAAATCACCTGGGGGTTGCTGTAGGATTTTCGCGGGGAAAATAAGAACTTGAGTAATTACATTCTGAAAAAAAAAAAAAAAAAAAGAGGGAGCATGACATGCAGGATGGTTGTTCCATGAGTTTACCTGTGAGGAGGAGGGTGTTGCTCCTGTTTTTTGAACCGCAGCAAGTACCAGCACGACTGGAATTGGGGTCTGCACGCTCTGAAGTCAAGGCAATTTCTATCTTGGACAGCAAGGGAAGAAGCAGCGACAAGGACAGGCCTTTCCTGCTGCTCGGGAAGTTGCTCATTTTTAGCTGAAAGACATTTCAATGCAAGATGCTAAATCGCTATTTAATTAAATATTGTAAGACTGCCCGAGGCACACGCCTCTGTGGCCTTCTGGTGTCTTTAGCTGTATGATGTGGATTTTTTTTTTTCTTGTGGGCTGACCCGAGTTCTTACTTGAGGAAACAACAGATTTGAAAGAAAAAGTGAATGGGGCAGTCTGTGCCTCTCAGATCTATTGTTTCAGGCTCTCTGCATGCTCAGGAAGGCACTGGTTATACATGAGTCGCTTCTGACTTTTCTCTAAATCCACAAAAATCTGAAATGCCATAAATTCTAGAGAAACCTTGCACTCTGATCTCACAGTGAAACTCAAGGAACTGCAGCCTGCTCGTGTTTTGCGTAGTCTTGGTCTGGGCCAAAGTAAGTTTGATTGTCAGTAAAATATCGAGTCCACACCTTGAAGAATTTACAGCCTGAATTAACAGGCTTTAAAGATGAGAACTGTTCCTTGAGTCATCGTTCTTCGTTTGGTACCTGTTGTAGTTGCAGCCCTGCTGTTAGGATGTCGGTTGAACTTGGCTACGTCTACATAGATACAGTTTGTGCCTCATCTCAGGTGGGTACCAACCCTTTCTTGTTGTGACTGGAGCACCAGTTTGGGACTTCAGAGGCAGAGAGAAGTGGCTTGAAGCTCCTCAGACAGCCTTTCTGTGACTGCTCCTGTCTGGAGCAACAAGGAGAAGGTATCTTCAAGCACTTAACCCCCACTCCTCTGTAAGGACAGTGGGACATCGTCACTTCTTAAGACTCTCCAGTGACAAAGAAGTGCCTGGATGCCGCAGAAAGGTCTGAAACGCTGGTGATAGATGGGCTGGCTGCTTTGACTAGGGAACGAAGCGATCCCTAACGCAGGCTTGATCTTAGCTCACTTCCAGCAGCAGAGGAGCCTGCCTTTCACTGCTGGGTGAGGAGAAGAAAAGTTCAGCAGTACAATGGGAAATACTTTCCTGAGCCAACTTTGTTCAGAAGTAATTAAAACGGAGGCCTTTCTATTCTCTGCGCAGCCCAATGTCCTCGCTTGTCATGTGGTTGGGTGCATTCTTTCCAGCTCCTTTCATGGCACAAACAAGTTGGGATGTTGTTATTACAGGCCCCTCTTGGTGAGGGTTCCGTGGGGCAAGCTGCCGAGCAGCTCCGGAGGCTGATCGGGGTGAGCAAACCCAGCTCCACCACTCTCCTGTGGCAATCGGGAAGCTGTGGGATCCGGCAGAGACCACCCTTGGTGTGATGTTCGCTTCCACGGGTGACTTTCCCCCCCCTCTTCCTCTCCTCACTTGGGGGAAGAGACGTGGAGAGAAAACGGCGTCGGGGTGAGCGAAGCCTCCAGCGGATCCACTCGGCTCGAGAACGCGGTCAGTTCGGAGGGGGAATTTTGTTGTCGAACGGCGTTAGTCACGGCGTGGTGTGTGGCACAGAGCAGTGAGGCAGCCAGGGCAATCTGCTAACAATAAAAAGCGAGGTGGCTCCCTGCCACTCGGCGCTGAAAACCGTACGGCCGGCAGGGTTTTCCTTCAGCCGGCTACGTCCACGCGTTTCCTGCAAGGCCGACGAGGCCGCACAGCTTCAAGCCACCGACGACAATGGCGAGTGAACGAGTCGTGCGGCTGCGTAGTCTTCTCGGAGTGACAAGAGGCAAAAAGTGTTTGTTTCCATGGAGAGAGAAAAAAAGAAAAACAAACGAAACCCCAACAAATCTCACTGTCAAGGTGGGAAGGCAGGAGAGCCTCTCTCCTGGGTCCCACGGCCAGGTGCCCCTCCAGCATCATCAGTCCCCCCTCTCCCTTAGTCCACTATCTTTGGAGAGCAAAAAAATATCTCAGAAGAGGGATGGTGAAGTACTGTCAAGTCAGGCCCTTTTTTATTGTTTTTTTCATTACTTTTTTTCGATTTTTTTTTTTCACTTCATCTTCTGCTGCTGCTCCAGAGGGAGAAACAAATGTTTTTAGGGGCATATTTCTATTGAAAAAAAAATAAAATAAATCTAGTGCTGGGACTGCATTTTTCCTCCACAACTGCAGCAAGGGGTGAGGAGGGGGAGGAAAAGCGTGTGCTGGGATTTCTCTCGTTCCGGTTCCTCAGAAGGAACAGCCCCATGCAGCAGTTTTGGCTCTGGAGGAAACATCTGTGGCTGCGGCCACGTTACTCCGGCAAACACACCCCTCCGCGAGGTAGGCTGTCGTGTAACAAATGCTTTTATTTCCTCGTTGCCATCTATTAAAGATTATCTCCTTGCAAGAAAAAAGTGCACCATTTCCCATGTTTTCATGGATAATGTCTGTGAGGTCTGCTATAAACATCATGAAACATTTCCCTGCTCCTACACTGACATAGGTAGAAAAGTCACTGCTTTTCATCTTTCAAAGCGCTGCAGAAATGTTTAGGGTCGTGTATCCTGCCATTGTTCTGGGCTGGGCATCCCACTGAAGTCACGGGGAGAAATGAGTTCAGGATACCGGACCTATCTAGTCGATCTTTACAGCTGCCCTGGTAACATCCACCTTTTACAGATGGGGAAAAGGAGGGAGGTGGAGACGGTTCCTGACAGACTAGATCCAACTGGTGATTCCCACCACTTTGGAAAACAACTGGAGAGAACAGACTAGAATCTCCTCAAAAGCTCTCAGAAAAAATCCACTCCATAGCGTAAAAGATGGGGAAAAGGAGGAAAGTGGAGATGGTTCCCAATAGACTAGATCCAATGATTCCCACCACATTGGAGAACAACTGGAGAGAACAGACTAGAAACTCCTCAGGAGCTTTCAGAAAAACCCCACCCCATGGCATAGAAGCCTTTGGACCTTTATGAAACAGGTACCTGATGTCCCACGGCGATATCTTCTTGTTTCCCGACGTGGTTCCTGACTCCACACCCCGAGCAGCTCTGCTGTGGCTGGGAAGTGTGTGATCCTGCAGGTCCTCCTGCTCCAGAAGAGCCTTCCAATCAAGGCATCCCCACAAAAAAAGCCTCTTTCCAGCCATAAACCACAGCTCTCTCCCTCTGGGAGATAAGACACGAGATAGAAACTGAGATACTTCTCCCAAAAAAATGCGTCCTCTGGAGGTCTAGCAGACCACCTAAGTGTGTTAAAGTCCCCCCCATCCCATGCAGGATCACAGGGAGCTAAACCAGGGTGATTTTGTTTCTTTTAAGGAATTACAAACACACAGAAGCGGTAGATGGGAGAGAAAAAAAAATTCAAAAATAAAAAAAGCAGGGAAAGAAGGGCCACATTCACGAAACGCCGCAAACCCTACATTTCTAGGCGGTGGAGTATCCATTGCTGCCACTCCTTAGTACTTTTGGAGTCAATAATTGTTCCGACAAGAGGAATACTTAAGGAGTTTTCCAGAGGGATATCGTGTTTTCGGAGGGTTTCCAGGCACCTGCGCTGCTCAGGCTCCGCAGCGCCTTTGCTTTGCCACCGCACAATCACCGGAGCGACTGCCGCTCCCGGTCGACTCTGGGTACTGTTAAAGTCCTGCAAAACTTTCCAGGCCCTGTCATCTTGCTTTCCCAGGTGTGTTTGCTTATTTTCTCAGTAATTAGCCCGAAGCTGAGCCGCAGAACTGCGCTTTCTGGATCATTCTGGGCCTTTCAACTCCTGCTGCTTTAAAGAAAGAACCTCCTATGCCGAAGCTCTTACACCACTGTGAGAACTCCTGATGCAAAGTGGTGCTGCCAGTGTCCCCACATCTCTTTCTGTAATTAAACAGGAGTGGTTTGATCTCTAGGATCATCCCTTTGCTCTCTGATGCTTGCATCAGTGGCCTGCAGGCTTCTTGGGATCTCTCAGAGGACCTACAAGGGTCTGAGAAGAGGAAATTCACCCCTGCAACACAGCAATTCACCTCGGAAATTTTCTGAAGGGTCTGCATCTAAGATTGGAGTTCAGACGTTTGTCAGAAGTTTGATGCATCAGAGCAACCTGTGATTATGGGAACAGGTCTCAAAGAGCCTGTGTAAACAGCTCTCCATCCCAGAAGCTCAGTAACAATGAGGCTCATTCCTTCTGTTATCTTTTCTTAATAATACTCTGATTTGAGTTTCTTACTGGGCCAGATGAACACTGGCAGCGAGCGTTGTTTAACAAAACAGCCGAGCTGCGTGCCTTTCCTCACTTCTTGAGCCAATCTGATAATGATTTCTATGAATAACATCAGCTCATGATGGGTAGAGCTGCTGCTAGAACTTGGGGCACCTCCTGCGCATCAGGAGGTGTCCTTTAGCCAGTCACACGCTCACCTGCATCGCGGGGTTTGTCCCTGCGGGTGACTCCCCACGACAAAGATCTCTTAGTGGGGATATTAGCAAATACAGAGCCCGCAGAAGCATCTCAGCGCTGTCTTTTCCTGCAGAGCTGGGTGTCAGGCAGCACTTGGGCTTGGGAAGATGCACGGAAAAGGAAGAAGTGGTCGGGTGTGGTCTTCCAAAAGCACTTCAGTGACACAGAAATCAAAGCCGCCTTTGCAAGAGTGACAAGAAATGTGGCTCAGAACCCCCGAGGTATGTAGGTCCTAAATTTTTGAGGGAGAAAGCAGGAACTCGGTTATTCTGATGGATCCGAGCCTTTACCTGCTAAGAAGCTGATACTAAATGCAGAACTTGGCTTTCCAAATACCCGTTTAAGATTCAAAGTGTCTGTCCCCACCAGGGAAGTCTCCAAAGCACCCAGGTTTCTGCCAGTCTGGGTAACCAACCCCACTGTGTGCTGAGTGGCTGTATTCGTGGGCTACTTTACGCTATCCCATGCCAAGTATCCCCATCTATCCCACCTGGGCACGGATCGAATCTGATCCATAAGCATCCCATAAATGACTTCCTCCTGGCACGTCGCAGCACCAACGTTGCGATGCTCAACCTGAAGCTGCGACAAAGGGACGTTCACCTTCACAATTCCAGGTGCCAGAAGCGGGAGGAAAACACATAAATAAAATAAATCAAACCTTTAACCCCCATCCCGTAGAGAAAAGCTCAGAAATTTCCAGACCGGGCCGGGTTTTTAGCCNCGGCAGAAATCCCTCAAGATACCCCTCCTCCCTTCCCCGAGAAGCCCCTTCGATGCCGCCTCCTGCCCGGATTCTGTGCCTTGCCCCCCAAAAAGGGCTGAAGCTCGCCCCGATGGGCCCCTCAGATGTGTGACATCTCCCCACCCACGAGAGACTCAGCCCCACATCTCCTTTTGCAGGGACTCCACAGTACATATCCCTGCTTTGGGACTCCCACACGATTCCACTCTCCCTCAAGCTGTTCCCCCACACAGGACCGTGTGCCCCCCATAAGACACCAGCTCAGGGGCAGGTGACAGCAGTGACAGCTCCAGCTCCATGGTGGCCCTGCAAGGATGGGAGGAAGCATCCGGAGAGGAGCAGAGGGAAGTATCGAGATTCCCAACGTGCCTCACCATCCAAATCCTCGCTGTGGCAGCGGGTGGCCCTCGGTGCAGCACGCCTGGAGACCTCCAGGTCCCCTGAGCCAGAGGAGCGGCTTATGCCACATCCAACTGGAGACACCAGGCCCTGTTTCTCATCATGCTCCAAAATTTCAGCCCTGGAGAAAACTCATGTGCCTACACAGGGCATCTGCAACGAGAAACTCTTTCCTATAGCAGAAAGGCCAAAAAAACCCAAAGCAAATTGTGGTGTTTTCATAGAACGCCAGGTTGGAAGGGATCTCAAGGATCATCTGGTCCAACCTTTTAGGTTTTGTCACCTACAGATTAGGAAGCGGGTGATGAGCGGAGAGCGGATTGTTGATACTGGACTGATCCACGACAGCTGACCACGGGCAGGTCTGGGCCATTCTGTGAGCAAATACCACATTTTTCAGCAAGCCTCTGTCTCATCTCCTCTTCTAGGGCTCCAACAGCACTTCTGAGCAAGCTTTTTTTCTCCTCACCTCCTACCAGAGCCCAACCGACCCTGTAACCGTACAAGCAGAGATCGTACAAAGGGACCGCTTGTGATAGCGGTGAGGGTTGGGGTTTTTTTTTTTTGCCATCCCCTGGGACAATGTTGGGGCGGGAATCAAGTTTGTCTTGTGCAGAAGAAGGGCTGGGGGCAGGAGCCTGTGGGGTTTCATCCTCTCCTCCCTGATGGAGGTGTCTGAGATGGAGAGCTGTCTGTTTAGACTGCGCTCACTGGCTTGAGGAATATGTGGCGTCCATGGTATGTGGTGGTTCTGTTTTTCCAGGTTTGGAAACCCGACAGGAGGGAGAAAAAAAAAATAAAATGAATGAATCACGTCAACCTTTGTTGGGGACCCAGATATCCAACCCCTTCAAGTTGGAACCTGAGGCTTGCAAGGTGCCTGCCAGCCCTTTCCAGCCGAGCTGCAAGCCCAAAATTCATCTGAAAATGAACTTCAGGAGTGACAGTGGGATTTCAAGGAAGAAAGAACCACTTGGCAGGCACTGAACTCCTAACCCTGGACCTTTATCTCAGCCACACCTAGCGTAGATATGTGCTTCAGGAACAAAAAGACCTCCATCTTCAGCTTGTATATATATAAAAAAACAAAAGATGGTAAGAAAGTGGCTTACCTTGAACAGGGACGGACAGCAGGGCAGGCAAAGAGCAACCCATAAAGGCACAAAACCAGAGAAAATCCAATAAATACTACAGGTTGTTTGTCGCTGGCTTAAAGACTTACTCCCTTTCAAAAAAAAAACCAAAACAACCCAACATAATAATAAACACAAAAAACCTACACAAAAAACTCCATAGCCACCCCACACACACTCAACAACAAGAAGCAAGGCCTCCACCACCTCTAGTAAAGCCTTTCCCACCTGCCTTAATTAAAAGAATAATTGCATTTTCTTTGGTTGCCATTACCACTTAACTTTTCTTTTAATTAGGCTGATTACACACAGCTAGGCTAATTCAAGCCCACTAAACTTCCCTGGATAAAGACAGAAACTCCCAGCTCAACCCATCCCATTAATTCGCCTTTTTGATGTGTGTGTGTATATTTCTTTTATCAGTGTTGATATAGACATAGCAGCCCACGGATTGAAGCGAAAATTCCAGTATCCTTAATTAGACCAAATAACTCCAAACCTCGCAGGAAAAGACCTTTTTTTTTCCCAGTAAGCCCGTTGCTTGCTCTGCTCTCACTGCGGATTTACCGCTGCCCAGCGCAGGACGATGATGCTGCAGGAGTTCCTCTGCTTGATTTTTTTAGGATTTTATTATTATTATTGTTTTCACGCGTGGAAAAAAAACCGCGGGAACTTTTCGCTCTCTCCTCGGTCGTTTCCCGCGGAGATTCCGCGGATCTACGGGAATGCGCGGCTCGGGCTGCCCGAAAAATGCCCGTGTCCCTCCTGGGGTGGAAGAGAGGAGAGGAAAGTTGTCGCAGGCTCCATCCCTGCAGCCACACGTCTTGCCTCCCAGTGAGAGGCAAAGAGCTGTCAAACACCGCCTTTCGCTTTCTTTTTTTTTGGGGGGGCAAACAAATAATGAAATAATGCTAATAATAAAAAAGGATAAAAATAAAAGTCGCCGCCGCTTTTCCTCCCTCCTCGTTTCATTATCCGCGCAGCCAAAGGAAGAATCGACACGGGACCCTTCGGAAGCCGCAGCCAAACCCTAAATTGCCCTTTCCAGTCTTCAGCGAGACAGGGAATTATTGCATCAAACGCAGGGAGGTTGACAACGGCCGGGCCGGGCGCTCCGCGGAGCCCGGCGGAGGCCACAGACTCCTCAAATATAATTTACGCGAGTTACTCCGCATGCTCGTTTATTTGCTGCTCATACAATCGTGAAGCCCATGTACAAATAACATACATGTTTTATTTCGGTTCGATTTTTTTTTTTTTCTTTAGGGACGAAACGTACACAAAAGGGCAGGGCGAAAAAAAAACCCAACAAAACAAACCCCACATAATTACAATTTTATACAGTGCAGAAAGAATTAAAATAGGTGTCACCGAACTGTACAAAGTCAGGGCGAAAACAAAAAAAATACAGAGGCGGGAGGGAGGGGAATAATCCTTCATTATATATATATTTCTATAAAAACATATGGAGGATTGTCTTTACACAGAGACCGTGATCGGTTTAAAATTTACAAAGGTTAACTAAAAAAAAAAAAAAAAAAATCTATATGGCAAATATTGCCAACGGAGATTCACCGATTTAATACTGATCAACTGAGACTACTCGTGTCTCGATTATTAGCAACAAAAACCCCAAAAAAATGTAGAATAAATAACAGAATGAGCATGGCTGTCTCTTTTCAAAGTGCCTTATTCTCTCTGCATAGGGTCTGATCCTGCAGTCTTTATGCAGGCAAAACCAAACCAAAACAAGAATATGAATAGCTAAAATTAAAAAGAAAAAAATCCCTCTGAGAGATTTTTCTTTTCCCCGCTGGGTGTTTGCCGAAAAAAAAAAAAAAAAGGATAAAAAAAAAAAAAGAAAAAAAAATAAAAAAAATATTTGTT
>VWZK01022239.1:0-36188 GCA_013396935.1 Baryphthengus martii
AAATAAAATAAAATAAAATAAAATAAATTAATAAAAGAATATTAAATTAAATTATCTCAGTTGAAATTCTTCAGCACATGTATGAAAGAGAAAGCACAGAAAAGTCAGCCTAATAAAACTTTTGTGCCTGATTTTTTCTAAAGGCAAAGTCCTTTCCTATGTACTCATCAACCGCTTTTCACCAGGTACACGATTGATTCTCCAGCTGACCCATAGTCCTAGTACAGTGTGTGGAAAGCACAGTCAGGGATTGATGTTTGCGTTAGAAGGAGCAAGTGAGACCTGAACTCAGGGAGTCAGACTTGCCTTATTTTGAATATATGTTACATCTCCTTTCAGTAGCTTCATTTGAACTCTGCAGGCTTTCACAGTGTTTTGAGCACAAGCACTAGTTTTTGTTCTTTGGCTTGAAGTGCTTCCAAAAGGCTTCTTTTCTTTAATCTGCCTAAATACTAACAAGACCAAACTCTTCTTTCACTTTCCTCCTGCACTCTTTCACCTCTGCTTGGCAGAGGGGTACAAAGGACAACTTCACAAAGCATATTTTACAAATAAGCACCGCCGTGATATCCTCCTTGCTGAGTTACAGGGAATTGTGACAAACATAAAAGGCAATATTTCACTTCTGACATTTCGGAAAATTAGATTTTGAAATCCTTTTTCAACAGTAGACCATGAATTGTGGGTCTAATTTGAAAAGTTCCTCTTAAAAGCAGGATAACTTTGCTTTAGCATTAATGTAAACCGAAAATGCAAATTTTAACTGTACTTTTTTTTCATACCATAATCTGAGTGATGAACTAAAATGTTAATATAGGCTCTTGTTGCTTTTGGCATGAAAAATTGTCCTTTTTCTCTATATTTTCTTTAAATGTTCTGCATTTAGTGCTCCTAATTGCATCCGGAAACTGCTGGGAAAAAAACAACCCTGCTTAAAAGAGGAAACCAAATATATCCTTGGATTTTTGTGGTCTCACTGAGGAGCCTGGATGTTTGGAGGCATTAAGCAACCAGCTTTAGTTTTTCTCATGGGTTTCTCCCTCTTTTTCCCAATGGCTAAGCTCCATTCTGTGATCTTCTTAACATAATACCTCCCCACAACCTGCCCCCACCCCGCTCCCCCCCAAAAAAGAAAGAACTTAGCCTTTGTAAAAAATGTACAAAATTACCACTGCTTCTGGGAATTGAGTATGTTGTGAAAATGACCTGTGTAAGACAGTATTGGGTATTTATAGTTCAATCAATACTTGCACTATACTACGGATATAATATATTACCCTATTGTAATAAAGCATCCTGGCTTTTTGGTCAAACACCTTTTCCTGAATCTCAGAGCTTTTGGCACCTTTAAGAAATGTAGGTCAAATTTAATAAATGTACCAACTAGAGTCTTGCTGAGAGAAAAAGCCATTGGACTGGTCATGGCCAGGAGGGGAGGAGATGCTTGAGCACACCTCAGGTGAAAGTAAAGAATTCTTGGAAATGAGGAAGAAAACTACTTGGTTTAAATCATACAAGGTATTTGGGGTACTACCATTGTACCCAAACACCCTGACACTCTGTCTAGAGCCTTATGTTCAAACTCATCCTTTGTGGTTTTTTTCTATTTTTTTTCCCATTTCTTTATAAAACCCAAAGATAACCCAATTTTTTTCCTCACTACCAACTGTAAAAAATTACACGTTACCTTCAAAAATTAACATATTTCAAATATTTTGATCTTTCCCAACTTCTCCATTCCTCTGAACTGTAATGAAAATAACTGTCTCCGTTGGGCATTCATTTCTTCTCCCTTTCGTGTCGGCAAAAGGTAAGGATAAGTTAAAAAATGCAAATGGCATCTTGAACATATCAGTGACAAAACTTAAAATTTTAACTAGCTGAGAATAAAGGTTACACCTCAAGTCCTATGGATTTGAGAGCATATAATGAAATCAAGGGAAAACAGACTTTTAGGCAGGTAAAATTTACAGAAGTAATTTATAACTGTTACTGACCCTCATTCCTTGCGTTTCCTGACTTGTTAAATAGAGATACTGTAATGTTTCAGACAAAGGCACAATTATGCTAAAAAATGTTTCACATACACACACACAAAAAAAAAAAAAAAAAAGGAAGAGAGAAAAAGATCACATACCATGATACCATGTACAACCACAAGGCCACTGGGAGCTTTCCTTGTTCTGATCTGCAAATTAAATCTAAAACATTCACTTCACCCAGTAACTCAAAGAAACATGAGACAGAAGAAAGCTTCCCATGCCTGGGAGAAGGCTCTGCTCTGACCTCCGTTGCACTCAAGCAAGCTTAGGTCAGCTCCACTGGCAGATCAGAAGCTGTCCTACTTTTTTTGATCCCTTGGTTTTAATGTTCAAGGATGAAATTCAAATAGAAAGGGGGAAAGGAGGCAGGATATGAGTGTCAGGAGAGTTTGGGATTTTTTTGGAAAGAACAAGCTGCTCAGTTAGACTGTGTTTCAATGTCAGGAGCTGCAGTACCTCCCCAGGCGGCAGGCAGAGCATCTGCCGTCCTGTTAGAAAGGAGTAAGACCTGAATGACTGTTGTAGCAGCTCAGTGGGGTAGTTATTCAGGTAATGTATACTGATATCTTCTTTCTGCACAAATTTAGCCATGGAGCTATCAGCCCTTTGCAGCTATCAGCATTTTAGGAAGATATTTGGATGAATAATGTGCCTCTTTGTACTGTCAGGCATAGGTACCATACCCAGCCTGGATGTGGTCATCATAGCAGGAATCTTCCCTCTTGCTAACCCAACTTTGCAGAAAACTGCCTCCAGTAAAAGGATGTCAAAGAAGACAACTCAGTTGCCCTCTCCGTAGCTCAGGTATAGAGGGGAATATTGACACTTTCAGAAAGTGATTGACAGGATGTCTCCAAAGTCCTGCTGATGGTACTTGGGTCAGACACACCATGCCCACATCACATGGTTTACATATTGTACCTACAGAAGAAAAGGTGAAACTATAACAAAATGTGAACACAAAAGATGTTATAATTTATTTAGTCAACACATCTTGGAAGGAGTATGGATCTGTCCTTGGTAATATCTGAGCACGTGTCCTGCTATGGTGTGCTGGGTTTAGCTGGGATAGAGTTTTCTTCATAGTAGCTGATGTGGGGCTATGTCTGAATTTGTGCTGAAATCTGTGTTTGTAATACAGGAATGTTCTTGTTATTGCTGAGCAGCACTTACACAGAATCAAGGCCTTTTCTGCTTCTCAAACCATCCCACCATCAAGTAGCATGGAGGTGCACAACAAGTTGGGAGTGAACACAGCTGGGACAGCTGACCCCAAAGGGATGAGCAAAGGGATATTTCAGATCATGTGGCATCATGCTCAGCATATAAAGCTGGGGGAAGAAGGAAGGGGGCACATTTGGAGTTACAGTGCTTACCTTACCAAGTACTGTTACGCTTGATGGAGCCCTGCTTTTCTGGAGTCAAGGAATTCATCACTTTGCTTTGCTTGCACAAGGAGCTTTTGCTTTACCTATTAAACAGTCTTTATCTCAATACTCGAATTTTCTCGCTTTTACCCTTCTGATTCTCTCCCTCACCCTGAGACAGTGAGTGACTGGCTGTGTGAGACTTAGTTGCCGGCTGGGGTTTAACTAAGACATGTATTTTCATAAGGTGGGTCACATTTCCAGGCCATTGACATAACTTCTGCAGAATACAAATTTTCAGCCATATTGGGATGTGATTTAAAAGCACCTCTGCACTGTTCTGATTCAGCCTGTGGTTCCAGCAGCGATCCTGATGCTACCTATGATAGCAGCCCAGCCTGCAACTCTGCTCTGAAAGCCAAGGCTGGGGCTATACCTCTGCTCTCCCCTCTTTGGGGTGGTGGAGTAGAGAGCTTTGGCAGCTGATGTTATCCACATCTGGGCATCTCTCTCAGTTTTCTTTTTTTTTACATGCACTGGATGTGCCTGTTGTGTCTGACAGAAGAAAGAAACAGCAGGTTTGAAAGTGCTAGCGCCCATGGCACTCAAAGCCTCAGATAGAGGCCCAGATCTGAGGTCTAATTCCCCACCTGTTTATGCTGTGTCTGGGCTTGGACACTGTCTAGTCCTGCACCTGGAGCACAATAGCCTCTGCTACCCAAACGATGAGGCAGGCTCGCTCTCAAGTTTATACATAGCACAGGAGTGGCAAGGCTGGCCCCTACCAAGCCCCTCAGTCTTGGGTTGCTAAGGTCCGCCTTATAGGCTTTTTTTCTCATTCCTTGCTGCCACCAGCAGTAGTTTCTTAAATAAATTTGGAGCTGGTTCCCATTTCACAGGCTTTTACATTTCTGCCTGAGTAGTGACAAATAAATAGTCACCAGAGATCATTAAGTGTAACAACACAGTGTAATGGAACACAAAATTTCCAGACACCCCCTTTCTTTGGTGACTTCAGTAAAGCTTGTTGGCTTCTGTAAGTACACAACAGATGTACATTTAGGCAGCAAGCCCAGCTTCGGTTTCTGTGGAGAAGAATATTAACAGTATATAGTTGTACATTATTCTATAAATACTTGCTACAAGTTTGCTTCATGCATTCTCCACTGAGATTCTAGCTCACTGTGGTAGTATCAATGCCTCTGACCTGGGTCACATGTGGGATGTTAATACTCTTTAAAACATAGAATCTTGCAGCTAGAATCTGCTAAACCTTCAGCATCAATATGCTGCTGTTGCTGTAGCTTGAAGCAGTACCAGGGAAGCTTTGGAACAGTACAGTTGGAAAAAAATAAGTGTTCCCTCTATCCTATGGTTAGAGAAGGTGTATGTCACATCTATGATTATCCTCTATGTGATTGTTCAGAAATAGCAGCCTATATAGAAAGAGATGCAAGGTATCCCACAGAACATTTCTATCGGTACCACAAGCCTGCTTGTGCATAAAACATCACATGTCCCTTTCAAAATATTACCTGTGACAGCATCCTGCATCTTCAGGGGCAGCTCCCACATCTGTAATTTCTACCTCTCTTTTTTCTTCCAGGGTCTTTCCGTGTCTTTGCAAAGCACGATGTAGCCTAGTGATGGGAGAGAGTTAGGGATGCTGACGGGAAGCTGCCCACCTCCAGCTGCAGCAGCAACGCACTGGTGCCATCCAGTGGGAGCTGGGCTCTCTAGCATGGAAGCAAGCTGTCATGAAGGACTTAAAATCACCAGTCCTGCTTTCTGAGACCCTCTCCTACCTCCCAAACAGATATTAGGAGTAACAGGGAGTCAGCTCCAGATTCACAGGGACACAGTGCTGGCTGCTCGTACACAAACTGCATATCTGAGCTCCAGGACAGCTAGTGGGGTTTAAAAGCAATATAGGTTATTCTAGTTGAGGAACCTATCCAGGTTTGCTCTAAGAAGTGCTTAAACACTTGAATGTAAACAGAGAAGAGAAAAAAAAATAATAACCCCCCAATATACGTTCCAGGTGTCCGAAGGGCAGTTCAGAATCAAACATGTTACCTTTTAAGACACCTCTTGTGGGATTTGTTGTGGGATACTGAGAGCCGCTCACCTCTTGATGTTACACTCTTTACTCAACTGTCTCCAAAACCAACTAATGTGGATACAAGCCCAGGTTTTCTATCCAGCTTTTTAGCCTACTGCCCAGCATATCATTCTGTAAGAAAATTCACCAGCAAAAATCAGTGCTGTTAAGCTATATTTTAAGGGTAAATTTTTATGAGTCAGTGCATTCTTAGCTGGCAGAACAGTTCAGAGCTAGTCATGAACACCTTGCTCTGCCCAGCTACATCAGCCTCATGGCATTAGACCCTGGAAGGCAAGATGATATATTTTGTGCTGACCACCACAGTTTATTGCCAAGAACAAGGCTTATCTTGTTTGCGTCCTTTCTGAAGTCATTATTGCAGTCAGAAGCCTGATCCCACTAGATGCCTTATGGACTTTCTGATTTACTGCAATATGCTCTTCCCTTCCCACTCTCTGCAACTCAAGAGCTTATCTGGGAAAAGAGATGCCTTGATAACATGGGGCTTGTATTCTCTGTTCCAGCTAAATTCCACTTATGACTAGAAGGGAAGGGGAAAGATTATTTTAAATCATCTTTAAGCTCTCCATATTTCCTTAAGGTATTATGATATAAGGCCAGCTATTTAGGAATGCTAACACCTTTCTGGCACACAGGAATAGGCAGAGAGGGTCTTTGGCTTCCCTGTCATAACACATATCTCTGAGGTTAAAAGAACACAGAGAAAAAATATATCTTCTAAAGATATTTATTTTACTCATTACTTATTCCTCTTTCTTTACAGTCTTGAGAGAGTCCTTCCGCTGTGGGGGGTTATAGAAGAAATGAAGGCTGGCTTAATTGTATTTATAGCGCTCTTAAGGAGTAAATAACTCTATCTGCAACTCAGATATCTGAAAATGCCCTCTCTAAAGAGTCAGACAGGCAGGTTCCCCTACACAGAGCAGTCCAAGATCATATAAAACCAAGATAATGTGTATAAAGTACGGAAGAATGCAGCCATGAGCTTAGGAAAACACTCACGCAATGCAGATAAAGAAAAAGACATTCCTTCCTTTTCTGCAGCCCTGAGAGATGTACCCTGACTATTTCTCTGTGTGTCTGCAAAGGCAACCCACAAATATAATTTCTATTGCTACTAACATCCCCCGACCCTCACTCATGAATGCTTCTCTTCAACTCTGTCACTTAACACAGAACTATCTCCTGCTTACATGGTCTTCCACTGCAAAGTCCTCAGTGAAAAAAAGCTAAGATCCCTGAAGACAGTCCTAACTCTTTTGAAGGAAGCATGTTAGTCATTAGTGGTTAGAGAAAATAAATTAAAGCTTTTCTAATACCTTGTAGTTTGGAGAGTCAGACAGACCTTGCCAAAGCCCAAGTTTAGTTATGGAGACTCCTCAAATGACAATAGAGTAAATATGGGTAGGAGAATCTATGCAGAGAAATCTGCTCATACTCACCCATAATGTGCTTTTCTATGGGATAACAGAAGACTAAGATACTGGGATAAACTTGGGGAGGAGTATAAGAAATGTAGGGGGGGGGGGTTGAGAAATGAAATCATCAGCAATACAAAAACTCAGGCTAAAAGTCACGAAACACAAAAGCAAAACTTTGGGGCTGGAGCCATGTTTTGATCAACCCGTCCCACTGTTGTTTGTGACAGTGTGCAAGTGGGGATGCCCAGGGTGCCCTGGCAGAAGCTCTCCATCATCCCTGGATCAGTGAAATGAGAGGAGGGAGATTTTCCCAGAGCAGTTCTGAAGTGTATACATGTGGGTATATGCATGGAGGTGAAGGAGTTGAAGATAAGAAGGAAAAAAGCAGATACAGATCTTCACCCAGTGCAGTCACTTCATGAGAAACTGAATGAAGTATCACCTTCCTCCTTCCCCTTTACTTTCCAGTGATAGTGATTGGAATTGGCCTAATTTTTGGTTTGCTTGGAAATGCTGTAGTGAGCATGTTTACTGTGACAGCTGAAATGCAAACAGTGCAATCAAAGAAAAACCTGTGAATAGAGAGATTTTAATAGTTTAGAGGGATTTAAGAGACGCGTGCATATGTAGGTTTGCATGCGTGTGTGCCTGCACGTATCTCTCCACAGATGTGCACTTTTTTTTACAGAGGTTTCCTGAGGGGAGTTTTCTTGGGGCTGTGCAATAGCTAAAAACAACAGAAGGTGGCATGTTTTCAACATTTTCTTGCAGAAAAAAAATGTACAGTAAAATAAATGCAGGAAGGCACCACAGTAAAGGAAAACAAGAAGATAATAAGGTAAAAGGATACAAAAGGAAGAAGAAAACAGCTAAGCCTAGATCGCATCTCATTTGATATGTCTCTGCTGTTAATTATAGTATTAATATTGAAGACTATTTATTTTCCCTATTTTTGCAATGATGTAGTTCACTAATGTCATAAGGGCAGATTTTGCTAGACTCTGAAAAACATCTGGCCAGTTGTGATACAGTTCATTTTCAGTACTTTCACATTTTATGAAGATTGTAAAATGCAGGTGTGTATTTTCCTATTTTCCTCTTTTATTTTATTTTATTTTCTTAATGCTAAAATTCACAGTGTGACTAGTTTATCAAGATATATATTAGGAAGATAAATGTGGCCCTGACTGCTTCCCTTTAAAGTGCAGGCACATGGGAGATAGATAGATTGCAACAGGCAAAAAGGAGAATGAATTTACACTTGCCAGAAAATTATGAAGCAAAAATCCAAAAGAAATTAGAGAATATGACAGAACTCTTTGTTCTCAAGTCATTCAATTAAGAACTTTCTGAATATTCAGCCTGGCTTTGTGAAACTATTACCACAAGCAGATGCTTTTTAATCTGTAAGCACCCTCTTGACCTGCCTTAAAGTACACATTTATTTCTTTATTCCAACCCCCGAACTATTTTAAGCAACAGATTCACCTCACTGTGTGATAGTGGCACAAAAAAGACCTGTTTGCAACCAATGTTGGTGACTCACCAGGTAGGATGCTCCTTGCCTCTTGGGTTCTCCTTCTCAGTTTATCCCACGACTAATTCCTGCAGTTCATTTAATGAGAAGCAGACTGAAAGTTAGATCCAGAGGGATGGCGAGTGCTGGTCTGACCTAGACCAAAGTGATCTGTCCCACCCTGGCCAGGGTAGCAGGAGCCAGCAGGCAGTGAAGGCCCACGTTCACGGGCGCTCACATGGGAAAAAAGAGGCACCTTTGTTGCCTCTTTGAGAAATCTGGGACTGTGTCTGACAGCAGACGGCTTTTCTTTGTTTAGCAGCCAAATTCCCTCAATCCCTGGGCAGCTGATTAGCTTTTCACTTCATATCTTCACCAAATGAAAAAGACTTTCTTAAAAGGTCTGTTGGACCAGGGAGAGATGTCTCACGTGGCTCAGATGCTGGCAGCATCCCCTGTCACTGGCCCTTGGAGGCACATGTTCACTGACTGAGCCTGCTGCCTTCCCCCTCTTTGGGGGCATTTCCAGGCCACTTGGCTAATGAGCAACTGAAACCAGCTCGCGGAAGTCACAGAAGCGGAGCTGAGAGACCAGCAGCACAACGGGAAACTGCTGCCATGGCTATCTTTTTCCAGTTCCCAGGCCATGTGCACTTGGGAGGGGGAAATCCAGCATCTTGACATAAAATATATAGAAAAGGCACTGAAACATGGACTTTTGGAGAATGTCTGTCATTTAACTTCTCATTTTTTCAATGCATTTACTTGCTGCTCTCCAAACACAAGGTGTTTTGGGGGGACGGTTGTGCTGCTCCCTGGCATCCTGCAGCAGACTGAAAAGCTCAAACTGGAACTAGAGGTTGCACTAGCTGGTCCCAGGAGCTGCAGCCACTGAAGTGACTATCTAGGGGACAGTCCTGAATGCCATTAGCTTTCTCATTTTGGACTCCAGAAGAGTGTATCAAATCAATCTTTCTGACCCCAAGTACGGGAAAGTGCATTCCCAGGTTTTGGTTGTGGGTCTGGCTGCTGTGATTCCTTCCAGGTAAAGACATCCTGAATTCTGCTTCCCAGCTTGTACACTTCATCCTTGTGATCTTATCTGAGGAATTATGTATAAATAAAAGACTGTATTATATAATATAAAAACTATAAACACATGTAATATATGTACTATTTACATATATTGATATCGATTACGTTATATAAAATACACAAACATATTGTACATATGTAAAGTTTAAAATACATATTAAATCTTGAAATCTATATAAAATTAATAATAAAAACGTATTTCATGAGTGTGCTTTTGTGTGCACACACGTTTACTTGTCGCAGTCATGCTTTGAAACCCATCATTTTCTTGGGAAAATAAAACTTCTCAGCCACTTCATGAGGAGACTGAGATAACACATATTACTACAGCTGACAGTTCCAGATGGGAACTACAAGCAAAGCATAAATGCTGCAAGATTTTTTTTTTTTTTAATTGTTGGCATCACTCTTACGATTTGTAATGACGTTATGGAGATCATATGTACAGTTTCTGAAGAAACTGAAATTTCCTGGGGCAGAAATATCTCCCCAGCACCTTCATTTTGAGAGCCAAACTGGAAAGGAAAATCAAAGCCAAAAGAGCTCTGACAGAAGCTCTTATTGGTGGTCCTGTTCCCAGAGCAGTACTGCAGGGTAGGAAAACCACCAGAGCTGAGGAAATAGTAATAAATGAGTGCAACTGTTGCTGGAGGTGTTCACACAAACCTCTTCAGTCTAATGTCTAGTAACAGATTCTGAATTTGCTGGACAAGTTGCCTAACTACACAGCTATTTCAGAAAAAAAACTGCCAGAAAGGGAGAGCAGTTATTAAGTTGCTAATATTTACCCTGGCTACATAAAAGCAAGAAGAGGGTTCTGCTTTTGAAAGTCTTGGTACTTCCCACAGGTGGGTGGAGGTCCCAGTGCGCAGCCCACTGTGTAGAAAATCACTGCTGATGAGCTTAGCTTTTCTTGTAACCAAATGCGGCACGTAGATCCTTAGTCATCAGTGACGATCACACTCCTCTGTTGCACTTCTGTTCACCAACTTTTAGGCTTCTGTGCCCATCATGATGTAGTTCATAAATGGGGGGTTTTTGGACCTTGTTAATAAAAATCACCCAAGTTAGGATCTGAGTGGAGTTTAGGTGAACATGGTCTGCTGAAACTTTTACCTCTGAAGTCTTGGAAAACTTGACATAAATGAGAACATTCCCTGTGCACCATGAAGAGTTAGTGGTTGATGTTACAACTTGAGATGGCAGAAGTCTTCCGGGGGGCAGGGGAGCCCCGAGAGTGCCTGGGCTGTCCTTCTCACTCTGATTCATTAGGGTTGCATGGGATACTGAGGGCATCACGCAGCATCCCTGCTAAGTCCTAGGTACACAAAATCTGCTGTATGTGTGGCGCGTGGGCCGCTGCTGATGCCCATAAAGCCATTACACAGCTCTCTTCAGTAGACGCTTTTTGAGGGTGGATACAAATCTTTCCCTTCTTCCTACTGAGAGAGTTTCAAGATCCTGACAACAAGAGGCCAGGAATCTTGTCTCCAGGAGACTCTGTTAGGCACACTGTTGATGAGCTGGTCTGTGGCACTGTTGTGCGATACTGCTATGAGATGTGGGCATAGGAGGATACCTTCTACGAAACCCACATCCTGACACATAATTTTCAACCTGAAGACAGAGGCTTGTGTCGTTCCAAATGATTAGCCAGATCCTACTCCAGCATTTGTTTCACAGACTTGACAATACTGGGGACCAGCTCCTGTGGGGCACAGTGTAGCCTGTTGTATTGAAATCCCAGTCTCTTGCCAAGAAAAGGAAGAGAAGCCCAGCCACATCCCCATGAGCTACTACTTTTAAAAAATTTGGTGTTTATGTTTCTTTCTTGCCAGGATCATTCTGGTGCCATTAGAAACATAAGAAAAAAATACTTCAGAGAAAGAGACACTCGATAGTCCACGAAATACTCTTTTTACCTTTTGTTAAATCCAACAGAGAATAAATGGAGCATGTTTATAAGGCAAATAAAGTCATCAACAGTATCTTTTACTTCTGCCTTCAATGTGCTCTCTCCAGATGCTTTACCTCATTCTGATGCAGCTCATATGCCTTCACAGGATATGCACCAGGAAAGGTCTATTGACTCATGCTACCTTTTCAAGCAGTTCTCAGCAGGAAGTCTTGGCTGATATGAGGTGCAGGTAAATTGGTTGTTAGAGCCTAGAGTGCTGACAAATGGAAACTTCCATTCCCTCTTATCCCCCTCCTCCAAAAACCCAACACATTATGGTTTTTTTTTTTGTACTTTATATTATCAGTTCCAAGCCTGAGACTGGCAGCTCTTTGTACAACTGTTCGAGCATGAGAATGACTCTTCTGGGTTGGATGATCTGCCTCTGATGGTGCCCAGTAGTGAAGTTGTAGGGGAGAGGAAGGAAAGAAAAGATGAACAGCTTGATCCATCTCTTGAATCCTCCCAGCTTTTTCTAGTCTGGGCTTTCTGAACTAGGTGTTGAAGCAAATTGCTGATTATAATGGACTTTTCTTCCATGAATTTCACTTCTTTTTCAGCTTGGCATACACAATATTCCTTCAGTAATGAGTCTCTCAATTTTCATATTAGGTGGGATGAATAGGTATTGACTACTTTGTTTCATTCTTGTAACCAGCAAATTTTGTTGGGTGAAATCTCTAAAATATTGCAAGAAACAATGAATCATAGAATCATCATAGAATGGCTTCACTTGGACCTTAAAAATCATCTAGCTCCAAGCCCCCTGCCGTAGGCAGGGTCATCTCACACTAGACCATGTTGCTCAGAGCCTCATCCAGCCTGGTTTTAAACACTCGCAGGGATGAGGCATCCACAATTTCTCTGGGCAACCCATTCCAGTGTCTCACCACCCTCAAAGTAAAGAAATTCTTCCTAATGTCCAGTCTAAATCTACCCTGCTCTGGTATAAAACCATTGCCCCTTGTCCTATCACCACATGTCCCTATCAAAAGCCTCTCTCCAGATTTCCTATAGGTCCACTTCAGGTACTGGAAGGCAGAATCATTGTTCCCTACTCATCATCTCTGCAACATTCAGGATTTAAAGCACCTCTATAATACTCTCCCTTGGATATTTCTTTCTGAGGCTGAAGAGTGGAAGAAAGTCTCATCTGTTTAATCTTTCTTGATGGGAAAGACATTCCTTACCTTTTATCTCTCTTTATCATTATGGACTGCCCAGGGAAGTGGTGGAGTCACCATCCCTGGAGGTGTTTAAGGAAAGATTGAACGTGACACTTAGGGACATGGTCTAGTTGATGTTGCGGTGTTAGGTCATAGGCTGGACTTGATGGTCTCAGAGGTCTATTCCAGCTTCAATAATTTTGTGATCCTGTGATTTTGTCATTTCCTGTCCATTTCCATTATACGCTTTTTTGGAAGGGAAGGTAAGAAGGAGAATAGGAGTAAATAATATATCAGTAAAGAGGTGGGTACATCATGTACTTATGCAGAATGCCTCCTCTTGTCTTCCATGGTAGAGATGACAATTGCATCAGTTGCACCTGATCTTCCAGTGGTATTGGTTTAACTGGAGCATGTTAACTTGTGCAGCTACAGATTCGTGTTCCATGTGTAAACTTACACTTGGGAAAACTTGTATCATGAAAATGCAGATAACAGGAGGCAGCAGGAATCCAGTGCATGCTTGAGCATTGGCCGTGAAATGAAGCAAGATGCATCATTTAAGAATCTTCCCTTCAGCTGTTCCCTTCCCTTTTTTGAAGTTGTTCCCTTCACTTTAACTAGAAGTCATTGGTTGTTTGCCAAAGGAGCAGTAGTGAAATGTAGATTCTGAATGGATTATTTTTTCAGATAAACAATAAGAAAATCCAAACTCAAAGAGCCAATCACTTGAGATTAATTTACTAAACAGCTTTCAAAGCTAAAGCTTTCAGTGGCAGGAGCTGAATTCTTTCGGGGTGGGAGCCGAGTCATTCTTTCAATAGCCAGTGAAGATGCATTAAGAAGCCCTGACTCCTATTAATGCTGAAACATAGCCATGCTTGGGCTGTGAAGACAAAGTCATCCTGGACCTGCTGGAGTATGCTTGGACACCTCAGTAGTATCAGAATTCCAAGCAATGCCCAAAAAAAACCCCAGGGACATGATCTGATCGCTGTGGATGATCTCAGAGTCAGAAATGAATGCCCTTTGATTTATTGACAGTGTTATAGTCTTGTGGCCAGATTCTTTATTCATTTACATCATATATTGCTATTTATATTGGAGCAGGACAGAAACATTTCCAATCTGATTTGCCCTGGCAGAAATCACAACACGAAGAAGCTCAAAGGCACGACACTGGATGGCTCAGGTCAGTGTAAGTGACTGTGAAGAGTATAATCCAATGAGAAAGTTCAGGTAGTAGAAGGGAACAGACATAGAAAAGCAGGAATCACTGCCTGCTAGTTTATCTTTCCTTACAACATTTGACAAATACACTGTGTCACTTGTCTAACGAACCATTTGACAGTGAAGGAGGTGGGTGCTTGCACACAGAAATCAGAGGCCGGTGCTCTCCAGTTTACAAAGCGTGGGGTGAGAGAGGAAAGGTTCAGAGTTGTTTTTTCTTTCTGCATCATTGTGTGTGCGTATACATACAAAACAGTTTCACCATAAGTGTCTATATCTCATATATTTCTAACCTGACACATTTACTGCTTGGAAAAAAAATAAATCTAACGAACTGGCACAAGAAACAACTGGGTCCAAATCAGTGCTGTAGGAACAAGAGAACTGCTTCCTGCAGACTCACCTTCACTCATCAACGTCTAGTACGATAAACGCTGCGAGGACACGGGAACATGGCAATACAACCTGCAAAGGACTTGCAGACACCTTGAGATTTCTGATGTTCTGGAAGTGACAGTGAAATCCATCTCTGAGCCATGAGCATAACCACAATGATTAAAAAACAACCCCTGTGCTGGACACTCCATGACCAGAAAACAATGAGTTCAGGAACAAAGCAGTGAGATTTATTGCAAACACAGTAGTGAATTTATGTTCTTCCATCAATGTGACAAACTAGTTTGTCTTAACACTGCATCACTGACCCCACTCTATAGCGTGATATTCATACAAAAATTTTAGACCAGTAACCAATACAGAAGTAGTTTTATTTTTTCCTGATACAAATGTCAAACAAATATCGCAGCCATAGACATAAGCAAAAAAAATTGTTCCAAATAAATATGCATGGAAAGATTTTTGACAGCTTGATAACAAATTTAAACACAGTAATTATTGTATAAACGGTTAACAAATGGTATTACTGCTAGCAGAATAAGCATCTCCAGGGAAAAGAGGATCGAATACATAATCTGGAAATAGATTAAATATATATATAAAATATACTCAGTTATTGCGTGGATAGATAAATATTAACATATTTGTGCACGTAACTGGGAACGAGGCACTTATTCAGGTTAGTATAAACAAGGCAACTTGTTAAGTAGAAAGGAAAATGTTAATAAAGCCTCCAAAACGTCTTGCTGAAATCTAAAATCTTCAAGCAATAAGAAACAAGGCGTGCTGTTACAGATGCATTTATAGTTCACTGAATTGTAAGAAATCCAGTTTCTTAAGAATGGGATAAATCCGGCAGGCCTTACTGAAAATACTGGCGTTTTTTCCCAGGCAGAGGACTTTGATACCTGGCTTATGAATCTTACTCATGCTTGTCCAGCTTTTCAGTGTTTGCTTTGTGTTTTTCTTTGTTATCACCAGTTTGCACTATTATTTTACATATTGTTAGAAAAACATTAGTCTGATAATCCCCATCAACCTAAATATTTTAGAGTTGTAATCAGACGCTATTCAAAGCAGTGATCAAGTGATCAAGTGCACCAGGCTAAATATCTGGCTTGTAGAACACATGTTTTTTGATGTGATTTTATATAAAGAGATAATAATTAGAAAAAGATTTTGCCTGCAAGCAATTTTAATGATATTCAGTCTGTTAAAATTCAAAAGCAGAAAAATAGCTCTACTGATAAGCACCTAATTTATGTATTTTATATATATATTTTAAAAAAGATATTCTCTGCTTATACAAAACAGGCATTTTATAAATATTAAAATGTTCTATTATTTACATGTGTCCCATTTTACTGTAGAGTCATTGACTGCTATTACCCAAACATGCAGATTCTAGGAGACAAATTCTGCATTTCTCATTAGTATAGTGATTTCACATATAGACAGAAAGGCAAATTTGATCATAAGTCACATTTGCAACTTAGTGGTGAACTTAAACAAAATACAAAAAGTATCTGTGGGTGAGTTAAGTCTTTGATCAATCTTGCACACATAATATGTGGATCACAAAACCAGGAACTTCATTAGAAGAGTAAATTAATGCCAGGTGACTAGGGAAAAGGTCTAATGCACTGGGCACATCTTGTGGATAATTGTTTCAGGCTAGAACTCAGATTAATTAAAATAAAAGATGACTGTGTGATTTTAGTAATGGAGTTTGACCCTTAGGTTGCTGCAAACATCCCTCAATTAAGCAGTCTGAATCACAGCCTTCAGAAAACCTAGAAAAGGTAGGACAGATTCTGACCATTTGGTGAAAAACTGATGAAATCTTACTAGATGAGTGAGGTCACAACAATACAAATCCAAGAGGTATTAGCATGAGTCCCTCTGTGGGCATATTCACACAGTGCCATGAATCATAGCATAGATATTCCTGGCCTAGTAGACCTCAATATTCCTAAGTTTTTATGTCTCAGAAAATGATTGTGCAGAATTCCTAGATCAGCTCTGTCTCTTTTGACAGAGAACCACAGCCAGGCCAGGAAGCCTTCTGGATGGATTTTTTAGTTCAGAGACAGCATTCTCTGCTTGCAGCCAGGCTGCTTTCAAGTCGGATCCTGCTTAGCTAACTCAGATCTCTGCAGCATGGTCCCCAGAATACCAGATATCAAGTGCACTGCAGCTGAAGATAGTTTGGGGGCCGCTCACACACACCACCACGAGATGGTGGAAGGGAATAGGTATTTCAGTAAGTCTCAACAGCCTGATTCAGAGTTTATATAGTCTATAGAGTCTAACTTCATTGACTTGAAAGGATTTCTTTGTACACAATGCTAGCCTGACAAACTGAACAATCTGTCCTGAAGGTTACACAGCTTCCACAGCCAAGCGTTTAGCAGGATATCTTTGGGATAGATCAGGTCCTGTCTGGATAAGAACTGACATGGGACACTACTGATTCAAACTTCTGTGTAACAACATGCTGTCATGTTACCTAAATCAAGAATGCAGAGAGCAAATCAGAACTACTCTTGCAGAAGTAGTCACTTGTTAAAAAACCACCCAATAATGACCCAGCATGTTTGTCAAGAAGTGCTATAATTATACAGTAATAAATACGACCCGATTCAATCAAATGCTAATTTTTTCTTCACTTTGTTGCCATTTAATATGGCAAGGGACGATCATATGCTGGATTCAGTATCGTAATTCCTAGGCTCAGTTCAGGCAGAACCTTGTCCTGTGTATTTTGAATCTATCGCCTTCTCTAGGTGCTGAAATACTCATGTTTGCATTTCCCAGCAGTGGATATGCACTAACAAATATAATTTACCTTATAACAGTTCCATGATCCATTATAAACTTAAGAGGACATAAGCATCCAGATTCTGTGATAAAAAAAAATCTTTCTGGATTTGTTGCAATCTTTGGCTTTATATAAACATAAATAAGGAAAAAAAATCAGGTTAAATAGCTGAATAAGAATTTGCAGAGAAGAATATGTATTGCATTCTGTGACATGCAACTGTTTATAATGTTATGCTGTCTAATCTAGCTGTCTTTAGAAAAAAATTCAGTTACACTTAAGTAAAAAGAAAAACAACAAAAAAACTGGTATAGCTTAAGTGAAATCAAAAGCTTATAGGAGGTTTCATGCCTAAGGCATTTCATCACCTTTCAGATTAATTGTAGACATTGAGTTCTTTGTAAGAAACAGTACAAAATTTAACTGAAGAGTATAAGGATTTCTCCTCTCAAGTATTCTGTGTTTCTGAAGAAACAGATTTCCTTTCTTGTTGCAGACAGGATATATAGCACCTTTGGATAGCTTCTTCTACTCTTCTGAAATGTCAGAAAATACAAACCCAAAACCAAAATCTCTCCCTTATAATGCAGTTCCTCGAATTGCTATTTAAGATTAGTGTATGATATAGGGACGCCAGGATTACCTTTCGTTTTGTGCAACACAGGAGATTCAGTATGGATTCTTCTGTTGATAAAGGCAGCAAGAGTTCAGGATAAAAAATTTCAAGTACACCTAGAAGAATACAACTCTTTCTTCCCCATGAGTCACCGTGATCCGCTGCTAACAAAGTGCAGTTCAGGGGTTTTTCTTGAGGCACTCTGGAGGCTCTGGCTTGAATCCTGTGGTCTTGGAATCAAACCTCTGAGCTGTCACTGGTGTAATTATACGGTAGCATCATTGGTTCATTGCTGCCTGATGCCTTTGTGGTTTCCTTCTTCTCAGAATTTTGTTTCCATTTTAGCAGCAAAACGATGATTGCAATTAAGCAGATGGCAAGGAAAATGGCAGCAGCACCACCAATGATTGTGACTATACTGACCCCTGCACTTTGGTTATTCAGTTCCCTGGGGAGAACACCATTGACTGCAGCTTCCCCTTGAGGAACCCGTTTCTTGCTGGTGCGATCTAGTGCTATGTGCTGTATGTTTGTTCCTCGGTTGCTTTCTACTCCAATGTCTTTTGTAAGATCTGGGTCTTGACCAGCTCCTCTCTTCTGACGTCTCTGTGTGGATGCTCCTGAGCTCCCACCACTAAAGAGTGAGTGGTACTGGTGCTCCACGCTTCTTTTGCCAATTCCACGGTTAGCATTCTCTTTTGAACGTACAGTGTAGATTGTATGCACATACCACTCTCTACCCAAAGATACCTAGAAAGACACATTTTTTTTTTGTATTTAAACACACACATACATAACCTGGAGAGCACTATACGCAGAGGAAATCAATAATTGTTCTGAACTGACAAACACTTTCAAAATCATGCACAGATAAGCCCCCTTTATGTGCCACAGGAATAAAGTTTTTTGCCAAAATTTTAAGAGGAGATAGTCTTCACGCCTCTCCATGGACAGACTCTATGGGTATCAGGTGCAGATGGAGAAGCATAGCCTTGGTATTTTTCTGGAATTTTAGTACCAACGGCCATACAAAGGACCTCAGTCATAGACAGACCACAGAAGAGGACCTTCCAGGCCCAACCTGCCAGCTGAGTAGGCCCTGGATGCGGCTCTATTTCCATCTCAACATAAGGAAACAATTTCTTACTGTGAGCATTGTTGAACACAGGAATACAGAGGCTGTGGAGTCTCCATCCTTGGAGATACTAAAAAAACAACTGGGCATGGTCCTGGGCAACTATTCTAGGTGACGCTGCTTTGAGCACAGGGTTGGAACAGACAGTCTCCAGAAGTCCCTGACAACGTCATCCATTCTGTGACTGCGAGATTCCCTGCAGTCTGTGTGAGACGATGTGATCTTCCTTGAATTTGTCTTGTCTTTTCTGGGCACATAATAAATTTGGCCTCCACAAGGCCCAGTGGGATTGTCTGAACGTTGTCCTAAAGCTACTGGCTGATTATTTCAGTAGTTGCAGCCATGTTCTGTTATTGTGAGAAATAACACATTTTCTGTTTTTCCAAGTCTTTCTCAGGATATACTGTTGTTTCTTCATATTCTCATTCTTTTGACAGAATGAGGACCAAAACTCACTGCATTACTGGAAATGGATTCTTCAAAAATGAGATTTCATTTTGGTGGGGGCAGACTATAAAACTCGTTTTATACTGATAAGTAGTTTGTTCTCTTAAGTATTCCACTGCTTACAATGGGATCTTTAATTCTGAAGTCTCCAGGAGCAGGATTAAAGTCTCCTCAATATTTTTTCTACTAATTTACACACGAGTTTTGCATGGAGTTTTGCAAATACTAAAGAGACAAATAGTGACGAGACAACTCCTAGCTGGGCTATGTAGATCAAAGGGATGAATGCACACAGCTGAAGGATTATATTTAATTAAGAAACAGTTGCACCCTTTAGTTGTCATTTCTTAGGCTTCCCAGTGCTTGGATGTTTCACATTGCACAAGTTTGCAAGGAAAGGATGGCACAGATATTGAGTATCACCTATATTTTGATTAAGTTCACTATAACTGCTTAGGATTGTTTTATTTTTTTGTCTTTGACAAGTGAGATAGGAAGAAGTAAAACAATTCTGTGCAACAAGAAACGTAGCAAGTTCTTAGAAGAGATGCATAAGAATAATTTGTATAATTTCTGGTTAGATTGTAGAATTAAACAAGAGAAAACCATAGTAACCCTACAAAAATATTTTAATAAGCGCTAAACTTCTAATCTAGATTTTTTAAAGCATTTGTAATCCTGTTTTACTGTTACTGCAATCAATCTTTCTATTTGCTTCAATAAGACTTACTGTTAACAACATTTCTTGTGCAAATGTTTCTTTCTTGGTTCAACTCTTGCTAATAAGCTACAGAAATCATACCTGAAATAGAGGAGTTGAGTCTACTTTAAATCCATCAGAGCCTGGCTGCTTAACTAATGGAATTGCTTCAGGATCATCTATTGCAAGTTTTGCATTAAAAAGCACATTTCCAAAGCTCGTGGCTTGTGTCTCCGGCTGAGCTTTGTCCTACATGATCATGGAGGGAAAAAAAGTTTGTAAAACACAGATTGAGTTTTTCTAGGAAAAACAGTTCTAATATTTATATGTCGTGTATAAATTCTGTAATTTACACATGCTATTTTATGCAATCTAGTGAAATATCAAGAGAAAAGACATGAGAAGTTGTTGGTGACTTCTACTAAATTCTATTTAATCTCTTGCCTGAAGATAGTTTTGTTGAAATAGAAGAGGGAAACAATGGAGAACAACCATGGCTATATTTGTAAAATAACCAATACAGAAATGTGGTCTGAAATAAAAGAAAGCAGTAATTTATCAGTTTAAAGAAGTTATCCCTCATTTCTATTAACAGACATTCATATAACTTAGTTTAGATAATAAAATAATCATCTTACTTAGAGTTAATTCTCTAAAAGTTGGGCATTAGGTTTATAGCCATCCAGGTTTACTCTATAATTACTTTCAGGTGGGAAATCATCTCATATATTCTATGCCTCCTTTAGAAGTATCTCTCTTCCTCTGTTGGCTATAGAGGCAACCTGGATGACTAACTTTACATTATACACTAAATTTTGAGTGGCTAAAGATGAAATGAATTCCAGTCCTTGACTTGCATGCCTCCTAAGACTCATTCCCTCTATGATCAATAGATAGAATGAGATAATGCAGAGAAAAAGCCTATCTTGGGATTCTAACTTAGGTTAAATGATGAGAGTCTCCAGAAAGACTAAGCAGGAGGCAGAGGGGTAAGTTACTGCCTTCATCAGTTCACATTAGCCTGGAGCTTAAGTCAAACATTTGGTGTCATTGAGAACATTTTAAAGAGTAGCTGGTTTTGGATAAAAAAGAATTAGAAAAAAAATTAATTAAAACTATGTATGTACATCCTTCCAGAATTAGAACACTTACCACAATCTTAAATCTGTACAGAAGGGATGGAGAATCAGCAAGGCACCCATATTCAGTGTTGGATGGATTATATTTGGGTACATATCCATCAGCTCCTGTGCACAGGAAAACCTTCTCGATGCTACAGTAGAAGGAATCACCCAAATTCTGCACAGGATCCACCATCACTCGACCATATATGATATCACCTGTAAAAGGAGAAATGTTCTGTTGCCTTTACAACAATTTGAGGCAACCGTAGCCTTTGTGAGAGAGCACGTTTCTGCTGTTCAAGTGATTGGGCAAATACATCACAAAAGACAGTCGTATATTCAAGGTGCTGGTACCCTAGTAAACAGGCAAAAGAGAAGAAAAGAGGAATGAAGCAACTGCTTATTCCACTAACAGACGTATTGATTGAATCAACCTTTCCACTTCCAGCCTATCCAGTGGAAGACAGAAGGAAAGGAAAAAGTCATGATGCTGTGCAACCACTGTTCAGTAGTAGCCAAAGCATTTGCCTATTATCAACACTCTTTTAGCCACAGATGCAAAGCAGGGCACCATAGTGGCTGCTATTAAGAAAGTTAACTCCATCCCCGCCAGACCCAGTACACTCACCAACAACAAAAAGACTGTGTAATATTCACTTACGTGCTAGGAATATTCTTAATATCAGCCAATGTTTATAAAGTGCTCAGCTTATGAGAAGTGTAACCCTCAGATGTAACAGTTTCAGTGCAGACTGGCCAGCAGCTCTGACATAAACTGCCAGGTTTGCAGTTGCAAATGCAACTGAACAGGAGCAGCAAGAAAAAACCTTTACTCCTATCTTTTTATGACTGCAACAGGATCCTGATAGTGTGGAACACATATTAAATGTGAGTGATCTGGGCACAGTTATACCTTCTGAGAAAGCAACATCACTTTCTTGCCCAAAGCCCATTGAGCCATCAGATAGCCACAGTGTCTTTTTGGAGAGGAGGAACATCTGGGTGTTCAAGCTGAACTCAGCAGCCACTGGGTCACTGACCTAAAACACAACAGCATAAGGCTCTTCAACAAGTATTCCTTAATGACTCTTAAAACACAGCATGATCTTCTCCAAGTGTACATTATTTATCAGCTCTGCACATCTACATGCAAAAATACAGTTTAACCAAAAAGATTTCTTTATATTGGACATATAATGCTATATATTTTACATGCATACAATCTTTGGGTTATCTGCGTCTGTGATATTTAATAGGATTTTAGGTTAGTTTATTCCCACCACATTTTTCCAAATCCCAGCTAAAGACATGCCCAGGGCAACATATGTGTGGAGGCAACATTAAGAAAATATTTCCCTCAATAACTTGTCTCCCGCTAACTCATCACTATCTGTTTTCTCTGCCCCATTTTCATTCTTACACCCAAGATCCACTTCTGCTTCTGATCCCAATTATTTGAAAGTACTCATTGCTGAGGATTTATTTGCAAGCATTGGTTCTTCTGATGTGCTGCAGCATATCAGATCATGAATGTGAAAATGCACAAAACCATTTGAACATATTTTTATTGTAATATTTATCCCTATATATTTGACACAGTTATCTATGGTTCTTCCCTGATTAAATCATAAGAATAAAATCAATCAATACTATCAGCACCAGGTTCTAATCGGGTCATGTAACATAAGTTAGAAGGCAAACTACACAGGAAAGTGGCATAACAAAAGAGAAAGAATACAGTGAAGAGAAGAATTGGGGAGAGCCTAAAGTTCAAAAAGATGCAGTGTACCTCAGGAAACAACGCAGAAGATGCACACATTCAAAAAACAAAACCAACCAACTAAGAGGCCACTAGACAAAAAATGCTAACGCATATCTGTATATTTATGTATATGTATGTATATGTGTGTGGAAAGGAAGGAAGAAAGGAAAACAGATAAGAAAATATTCTTGTTGGCATACGGACAAGGGGTTGATGGAATGAGATGTAACAATATCAACACAAACTACTGCTGGAAGTTACACAGCTAACATGTTTATTTTTCTTCAAATCCCTTTTTCACAAAAGTCCCAAAACGATGAAAGTAAAAGGATTTAGCAAGAAGAATGTATAGTTGAAATATTTTTATAAATCAACTGCTACTCTTCAGAAAGGGGAACCCTACTCCCATAGCCTTTTCACAGAAATAATAAAAAAATAATTTCCATTCTCTTGGAATACTTCCATCTAAATGCCTTGGATTCAGGCTATTGGATTGCAGTCCCACAGCTTCACATACCTGACTGGCACAACTGGTTTCCAGCTGTGGTTCCGAAAGTGAACCATCAAGCATGGCCTCATCAAGCCCTTCCTAGCCAGACTGAATGTCCTCTGAACGGGTAACAAAAGTGTGTATTCAGCTAAAGGCACTGGACTTCAGCCACACAGTTTACAACAGTGGTAAGTGCAATGGCTTGGGTCTCATATAAAAAGCCCAAGAAGATAATTCGTTATAGCAGCTGTAGCACTAGACTAAGAATTGGGAGAAATAGCTCCTGTCCTGCCTCATCACTTCATCATTAGACTTCACAGTCCAAATTATTTTCATGCAGTTGTGACACCTGCACTCACTAACTTCACAGAATCATAGAATGGTTTGGATTGCAGTGCACCATTAAAGATCACCTAGTCCAACCACTCTGCTATGAGCATGGACGTCTTCGACTAAACCAAGTTGCACAAAGCCCCATCTGACCTAACCTTGAACACTTCCAGGTATGGAGCATCCACAGCTGCTCTGGGCAATCTGTTCACCATCCTCATCATAAAAAAAATTTCTTATGTCCAATCTAAATCTCAACTTTTTCAGTTTAAAATTGCTGCCACCTCTCCTGTCACTACAAGCCTTGGTAAAGAGTCTCTCCCCATCTTTCTTATAAGCCACCTTTAATTAATGAAAGGCTACAGTAAGGTCTCCTTCAAGCCTTCTCTTCTCCAGGCTGAACAGACTCAAATCCCTCAACCTGTCCTCATAGGAGAGGTGCTCCAGCCCTCTGACCACTTTATGGCTCTCCTCTGGAACCACTCTAACAGGACTGGATGCAGTGGGCCTGTGGAAGGTATCAGGTGTTTCCTAGTTTTAAGGACCAGGGTCACAGTCTGACCTTTCATGCTCACTTCTGTCTTTTGTTTCTTATTTCTAAAACAATGGATACTGATGCTTATTCAGTTTTACAGAATGACTAGAGAATCGTAGGCATAAAGTGCTGAATGCTGCCTACTCATTTTGTGCTACAGCACTGCTGGTAATTGCTGCTTTTTTGAGATCTGCTTTAAGTCCACATAGTCTTTCAATCTATGATCAAAGGGAACAGGTCATGGGCCACAGAATTTCCTGAATTCCTTTTACTATGAGCGTCTCAAGAAAAAGAGCTGGTCTGGAATTGAAAGTTGCTAGTGCAAGGCTACTAACTGACCACAGTCCATATCCCTGTTTTAACTTAATGTACCTGAAACTTCCATATACTGTATGATTAAATATTCACCTGATATAATGACCCCTATAGTATCCATTTATTTATTACAAGGCAGTTCTTAGTCTTAGTCATAGTTGGTAGTCATAATCTTCTTCCAGCTAAAAGCTAGGTCTCTCCCTAGGCTACTTTGTCCATTTTGCAGCTCTTTTGAATTTTCTTTGAGTTTTCTTTGAATTATCAACATCTTCTCATTATAACTGGGACCAGACACAAGCTGTGCTTTAGCATTGCTATGAACTCCTTTAGAGTTCCTAGAAGCAGATTAAAAATGCCACACAAAAGCTGGAGTGTTAAACAAGTATAAATTCCCCTCATCTTCTCCATTCAAACTTTTTCAAAATGTTTTGCTGGTTAATTCTGAGAAGTCAGGTTTCATGTCAGATCATGTATCATCTCTCTGCTCGCCAGGACTTCATGCTGTATCAGGAATCATCTGTTCTCCCATAGCTGGCACAATGCCATATAAAAGCATAAAGACTGCATACATTCCCTTGTGTACTCTGGCTAATTCAACAGAAAAGTGATTGTGTATCCCTGACTGATATGGATTGGATTTATACCATGAGATGATTTAATAGCATACATCTTTACTATTAATGAGCATGAAAGCACAGCCACACTGTTCCAGTATTAGTTGTATTTGCTCCAAACAACAGAAATGAACTAACATTCTCCTTATACAACCCAAGGTCATGCTAGTCCTTTTGATAACACTGTAAACTGGCAGTTTATGTTATGTTAACTATATAACATGACCCCGAGATTTTTTTCAGTCAATGCTTTCTACAGAAAAGTCTATTTCTCCATATTTTTTCCCCAGCTACAGAACTTTACAGATGGGCTTTGTGGAAGGTGTACTGTTTGCCTGTTCCCATGTTACAATATGATCCATATTGCTATGGGTGGAATTTGTTTCACTTTCTGGAGTCTTAAAGTTAAGCATTTTACTAGTGTTGGTTATTTACACTTTCCCTATAGTCAGTGAGGGAAGTTCTACCTTAGGACATGGCTATCTACACTTTCCCTATCATCAGTGAGGGAAGTTCTACCTTAGGGCTGAGTGAATCTTCATCTGGACGTCCCACTTAATATCTCACTCTGATTTTTGTGCCAGATGAAAACCTTCTGATAATAGTTTTATATTTCCTAATTATCTGATAAAATTATTTAATACCAAGTAGAGAATTCCCAAAGGTTAATTCATATCACAGTAACTATTCCTCAGCCCAATGTCAATGAGCTTCTTATTGGCTATGAAAGACTGGCCACACATTGAGGATGAAAAAAAACTTTTGTACTCCTACATTAGCCTTTCCTAGCTGGGTAAAACCAGTTAAATAGCAGGACAGGAGTATGTTCTCTTGCACAAATTCAGGAATTGAAGGTAGGGAAGCTCTACAGAGGGATCTGGACAGCTTGGATTGATAGGCCAAGGCCAATGGGATGAAGTTCAACAAGACCAAGTGCCTGATCCTGCATTTGGGTTACAACAGTCACAGGCAATGCTACAGGCTTGGGGAAGAGTGGTTGGAAAGGTGCCTGGCAGAGAAGGACTTGGAGGTATTGGTTGACAGCTGGCTGAGTATGAGCCAGCAGTGTGTCCAGGTGGCCAAGAAGGCCAACAGCATCCTGGCTTGTATCAGAAATCGTGTGGTAAGCAGGACCAGGGAAGTTATTGTACCTCTATACTCAGCACTGGTGAGGCCGCACCTTGGATATTTGGTTCAGTTTTGGGTCCGTCACTACAAGAAGAACATTTAGGTGCTGGAGCGTGTCCAAAGAAGAGCAATGAAGCTGGTGAAGGGCTGAGAGAACAAGTTTCATGAATAGCAGCTGAGGGAACTGAGGCTGTTTAGCCTGAAGAAAAGGAGGCTCAGGGGAGACCTTATAGTTCTCTAAGACTACCAGAAAGGAGGTTTTAGCAATGTGGGGGTCAGTCTGTTCTCCCATGTAACAAGTGATAGAACAAGAGGAAATGGCCTCAAGTTGCACCAGGGGAGGTTTAGACAAGATATTAGGAAGAATTTCTTCATCAAAAGGGTTGTCAAGCACTGGAACAGGCTGCCCAGGGAAGCGGTGGTGTCACCATCCCTGGAGGTATTTAAAAGATGTATAGATGTGGTGCTTAGGGACATGGTTTAGTGGCGACCTGGCAGTGCTGGGTTAGTGGTTGGACTTCATGATCTTGAAGATCTTTTCCAATCAGAATTGATTCTATGATTCTATGTTTATGAGCAACTAAACTCAGTTTCTAGCACTATCATTACAAGACCAATAAAGGCAATTTGGGAATCAAACTAAAAAGGAAACACGACAAAGGTATCATTGGGGTAGTACCTGCTGGAATCGGATATCCAGATCAAATGTGATCGGCTCTCTAGGATTGCAGATCACGGGTAGGCTGTACTCCTGATGTGGAGCAGTGGTACAAGCTATCAGCTTCACAGTGTACATTCCAGAATAGTCTCGAACCTGAAGAGAGAGAGAGAGAGTGCTGTTTCACCCACATCCCAAGTAATAGGCTGGAGCAACAGAAGACACAGAGAAGTCTGAGGTTTTTACCGCAAAATCTGAAAGAAAGCTCCACTGCTGTACTGGCTGGTTGTACGTTGGCTCGCTTCGGATGAGGCTGAGGCTAAATGTCAGGCCTGGATGATCAGCTGACATAACCATGGAAGTTAGAGATGAAGCTAGAAACATGCCAAGAGACAGATTTCACACCTTTAGTGTTTCCCTGCAAACTCTCAAAGCGTGTAAAACATTCTCAATGATTCATAAACCATAATTCCATAGTTGATGTTAATACTCTTGAAGGACACTGGCTTTTCTTAACTAAAACTAACAAAACTAATTACAGGCAGAACAGCTGGGCCCCCTTGATTCTTGTTCAAGTGTCTGTTAACAGTTGCAATTGGGCTACACAACCAGAACTGTATGAAGATTAAATGTAACAGTCAGGCAAAACAGTGAGTGGAATGGTAAAGATCTATAATCCCTCCTCTTTGAAACTTGGAATGTCAGCCCAGGGAACACAAAATAATTTGTCTTTTGTAACTCTTTCAGCTCTGCTTTACAGGCAAAACCTGACACTCTCGAGTACAGCTGTCTTCTACAAAAAGAAGCAGCACTATGAAGGAGTTTTATAGGTTAATAAAACTGATTGAAACTAAAAGAGATTTCCTAAAATTATTTTTCCCCTTCTCGTTATTGTTCAACAGATTTAATTTAGTTAGATAATCTTTTCCATGGCTTGCACTCCTGCTCAGATTTATGTTTGTAGGCAGAGTCTTACACTGTGATTATTCTGAATAAAGGCATCGGGATTTAATCAGATTAAATTGCAGGATCAGGTCCTCAGCAATGACTAATTGAATGGTAGCGGGAGTACTTTATTAACAGAGTGATACAATGGTTATACAAGACCCTTTCATACTCTTTGAAAAATGTCTAAATAACCTAGAAAGGCTTCAAGTTAGGAAAAAAAACAAGAGTTCCTAGGGTAGGACAAGTAAATAGCTAATCACAATTTTTGTATTAAAAACATGTATTTATAGATTCTAGTGGACAGAATGGCCTAGCTCTTCATCTTTCATAAATCAGGCTCTTGATCAAGTGGAACTATCTGCTTTCCATTCACGCATATTTCATGCATATTTCATTGACTCTGACAACCTGCGTAATACAGTCATCAATGACAAGTAAGAAATCCTCTTTAGAGGAAAAATCCTAATCTGGAGCACACAGTAGGGAAACAACTCAGGTATCATTAGCAGAAATAAGAAAAATTAGTAGCATAAAATTTGGGAAGAGTGTCTTTGTTTTTATTGTACTGCTAAAGTGTAGATTATGCTTACCAGGATGGGACATCACAAACAGACCATGAAAGCGGGCTTCAGTCTTGAAGTTGACAACCAAGCGGCCCTCTTCACTAATCCGCATGCTGGTTGGGTACAGAGAACCTAGCAGCAGAAGCCGATTCACAAGGTTTATTCCACGTCCAGATGACAAATAAATCACACTTCTATGAAACACCAGCCCCACTCTTATTTCCCGTTGTCATGTCAGTTGTTTGGGAGGGGGCCTGCTAGTAACTTTTGGGTTGACTCAAGATTCTATTCAAACAAGACTTTATATAGAGGGGCCTAGCGTTTTTGTAATGCTTCAGCTTTACAAAGCACATACATAATTTCCCTGCAAAATCTTGGTTTTATGTGTTATCATGGACCCACACAGTCACCCTAGCAGGCTGAGGAAAGTCCACAACATAGCGTGTGTTTGTGTTCAGGCAACAGTGTGGTCAGCTGCCAGGAGGTTCTGTAGAAGGAAGAATATTTTTGTTTTCGCCATGTATTCAGGCTGACTCCTACCAATGAAAGCTGCTTCAGAGATACTTTTAATCAGTGCCTCCCTATCTATTGTCCGAAGGCAGCACCCATCAGTGTTCAGTTGTAGCAGCTGGTTGTGGCTTCCATGGCAATCTGCTCAAGGGTGCCTGAATCTGTGAAACGCGTTCTGACAGGCTTTGTATTGCTGGCAATTTCTGGCATGAATCTGGCCCAAAACACGGGCTTAATGCTTCCTAATTTCAGGTTACAAGGTCTTGCTTATGCGTCAGAAGTGGTTTATTGCTGTAGCTTGCAGCCAAGTCACTTTTTCTCTCATTCTGCAAAGCTTCAGAGTTCAGGTGTTTCCTCCAGCGCTACCTTGCAGAGAGCCAGTGATATGCCCACCGTGCTGCTTGCCAGGAGCAAGAAGAAAAAAGGAATGTTCCTCCATGAATGTGTCGGAAACCTAACACACTCACCAATGTGAATGTATACCGCCCCTACCAAAAAAAAAGTGTACCAATCATATTTATTGGTACTTTAGAAATATATATATATGTATGAATTATGGCTTTAGAAAACCTTGACGGCTTTACAGTTTTACATAGAATTCATATAGAACAATTATATGTATCCAGAGCTATGGAAATAAACTGGAAAGTAGTTAACCTCTCCCTGTCCAGGAAAACAGCTGCTCATTGTGCAGCATATTGTGTAATCCAAATGTAAGAGAAAGAGAAGACAGACCTTGAAACAAATATTGTGACTGTGGAGTGAGAAAATACTTGCTAAATCAGATTGGGATATGTTGGAGGTCTAACCTCCACTACTTTACTGTGTTTATCATGTGTTTGTGCTGGCTGTTTCTAAAGGAAGCTGCCAATGTTCAGTATTTCCAAAGACCTGACCCTCAGCTTCTTAAACAGAGAAATACAAAATTAAAGCATCAAAGATAGGAAAATGGTGACACAGATGTGCCACGAAAGCACTGAGACTGAGGATTAGGTCTGGTTGTTATTTGGTGACTAGCACATCATATGATTTGTGGCATGTGGCTTATTCTTTAGGTATGGTGTGGCATGACATGACATGTGCTTCATTCTTCATGCACTGTAGATTCCCCTCACCACTCCTCATTTCCTGCTTTTAAGATGAGGACAGAAATTGCATAGCACTGACTTCTGTAGTTCATATACAGAGTTTGCAGAAACAAAAAAGGAAGAGTTTATGTTCGCTGGAGCCTTAAAATTGTATAAGTGTACACACATAATTATAGCTGGTGCCTGTATTCTACCTCTGGGTTGAGACAGACATGGAACATCTGAAGCTTAATGCTGGAAAATACTAAGTAAATTTGCATAAACAGAACAAAGCAGCATATAGGTGTAACGACGTATTTTAATCTTTCACAGACATCTGTATGTTGTTATTTTTAAAAAATAAATTAACTCTTTGCAAAGATAAAAACTCTGTAATGATAGAGGTTGATCTGTTGATTAATTATGGTCACAAACATTTACTGACAGTAACTATCACATTTAAAGAATGTTTCAGTTTACTACCCTAACACATAAGACAGGCTATCATATCCACGATCTATTTCTGTATCTTTTGAATGTTTCACAATCTTTTCAAAATATTGAAAGTTTCTGAAACAGCACATTCATGGCAAGAAAAAAAAAAAAAAAAAATCACAGAAAAGTTTCCAGTTTCCTTCATTAAAGTACAAGCATGTTGTGTGGTAACAAAATATGAATACATAGTGAACTTTGAGGTTCTGAGAAGAAATGAATGTGTTATTTTTTGCACATGTACTTCAAACATAACAAGAAAATTATCTTTCTTTGCAATAAAAGACCTGATGTCAACTTTACATAGTTTACACAAACACCCTAGCAGAGTACTACGAGTGTTAGGAAATGACAGACTGTTTGCAACTCATAATAAACGCTATACTACTGTGGATTTTCTTAGTATTAGAATCACCAAAAAAATCATCCTGTTGTGTGCAAATTAAACTCTTAGTCACTGAACACGAGTTTGATGCAAAGAAATCCAACACTCACCTTGGAGCTCTGCTTCAGGTGGGCTACCGATCCCATCCGTCCACAGGATGGCAGTGTCATACACAAAAGTCAGCCGGAGCTCTGACTGTAGGTCGAAATGCTGCCAGCCTCCTATGCCCACTGGAGAGTGGAAAACGTAAGAGACGTGCAAGGGGACTCTCAGTGTGACATAGGACTGTACTAGGTTGAGAACCTATTAAAAAGGAAAATTATTTGTTGCGGTTAGTGGTCATGAAAGGCAGCATTGCGGAGGTAAGCCAAATACATGATATTGTGACTGAATCAAATTCTCTCCTTCTGCAAATTACAAATTTTGTGCAAAACAACACATTTCAATGGATTTCAGCTGAGCTTAACTCTCTTCGAGTTCTGGGGTTTTTTTATCTCAAACTGAATATGTGTTCTTTAAAAACATAAACTCCTCAGTTTTCACTCATTTTTTGTTTAGGTTTTTAAAGTACATAGAAGGCTTTAGAAATCTTTCAAACATCCTCTTGCATTTGCACAATACTAGTGCCTTAATCAATTCTTTTGCTTACATTCTTATGTTACTATCCTCTGAGCAGCTCTTCTGGAAGACCTTGAATCTGCTCAGATACCATTGCAAGGCTGAATCCTTGGACTGCTCTTATTCATCTCTGGAACTATTTCTTCTTTTGTGCATGAATAGTAGCTAACACGTTGCATGCACGCACTTAAGTCATACTGTTTATCACTGTCTGGAAAAACTAAAAATATAACATGCAAATTGACACAGTTTTAAAAATAGACTCTTTATGAATATATTGTACAAAAATAGCACTTTAATTACTATCAGAGAACGATATATTTTTATATTTTTTTGTATCTATTTTGATGAAAAAAGGCAAGTAGAACAGTAGGAGTAAACTGTCATCTCTTAAAATAGCTCTTATACACGGATCCACATATTTCTGAAGAGATTTTCCATTTATGTTTTGTTAAAAATACTTTTTCATTCACATCTCTCTGATTAGAAATGTGCAGTCCAGATCCTTTTAGAACATTCTGGATTTTCTTAGAAAGACAAGGAAGGAAAGGCACTGAGATAATTTTCCGGTGGGAAACTCTTCAAAGGCATAAATGTCGAACTCTTACTTATTTCCAACAGAAATTCCACATGTAAATTTGCACATCTGAACATTTCCCTCGAGTGATTACCTTACAAGCTCCTACAGAGTGTTTCACACTATTAAAAAATCCCAACATTCCAAGAACTTTACAAGTTGTGTAAAGATCACACTGTTTCTGGGTTCACCCAGTGGTATGTCAGGGGGCTGAATGGCCCTTACCTACAGCTGCTTTACATTTCCAGCTGGCTTTTAGTAATATTATGAAACCACACATGTACTGCCTGCACTGACTAAATACTCTGAACTAATTAAGAAGTTTATTATGGCAAATCTTGATACAACTCACTTTCACATGTGACAGTCTTTGATCTACACTAAGCCACCAAAACTCTTTCCACTTATATTGTCTGCATCATTCCATAAAATGTGCTGGCATTTAGAGGATAGTCTGGAAACACACAATGTCATGCAGTAAAGCAGCTTGGCAGATAAAATGAGATGCTACAGTTATAGATATTTTATGCTAATGCTTCTTTGATCGTTTTACATAAGCACAATCAAGAACTTGTATTTGGAAAAAAAAAAAAAGGGATTTTCTTCTTCATATGCATTGGAAGACACACTGAAGTTAGACAAAATTATTATTCTTTAGTCCTATTTAAGTTGAAATTTTATCTTTGGGATACTTGCACAGATATCTGAGCAATTATTCCAGACATAGATTTACTAAACTGTTCCAAATAACAACAGAGAATTCTCACATCTATCAAAAAACATATAGCTATAAGGCAACTCTACAGTGGCTTGACTTCTGTTCAGGAGTAATCTCAAACATTTGTCATTTCCTGGAACAGTATCAAGAACTGAATATGTTTGGTAGTATAACAAATGCGTTACTATTGAAAAGTCACCCCAGACAAACGATGTTGGCTTTTCTCTGTGTATTTTTGTCCTACATTTGCATGTTGTACAGTAAGAATTAGACACTGAAGTCAAAGATCTGAAATTCAGTTTGCTTATGAGGAAGAGACAAAAATATGTGGAAGAAGATTTAATATATGTCCCTTATCCTCTTGAAAAGGAGCATACATAATGCTTAATGATAACGTAGAGAAGGACTGGAATAGCACACAGGGAAAATTTTATGATCTTGAGGACCAGAATAACAGAAGTGAGATGAAATCTTATAGCATAAAGTACAAGGTAATAGAAACTAGTGACAGGGATCCTGGTAGAAATGAAAGACATCAGTTAGAAACAATAAAGGGGGAAAAAAATTGGTATGTGAGTTGATTACATCATAACTATGACCTTCCTACCCTCTCTATGTGATATGATCCTAAGATAAACTGAGGAATGGAGTGGAAATTAGAAGCATGCATGCCATTTTATAGAGCACTAGTGAGAGCTTATCTGGAACAGCTTTGATCATCCACGCTTGAAAAAGCCTCATTTGCATTGTAGACTGCAGAAAAGAAATCAGCATAATCAGAGGAATGGTAAAACTATCTGATGAGAAGAGACTAAAATAGCCAGGTTGTTTAGCCCAGTACAACAAAGTCTGAGAGGGAGTAAGAAACCTGCCTATACATATCTGGAGATGAACAGTGGAGATGGGCCACTAATAATGAAAGATGGAGCTGACATGGGAACAAATGGGCATAAGATGGCCATGACAAATATATACTAGAAATCAGAAGAATTTCTAGCCCTCAGTGTGGTGGCATTCAACAAGATGCCATGAAATCCTACTAGTTTTTAGATTAAGTGTACTAGTGTTGGAATCATGTTATATAGAGAGTTAAGGCATGGACCTGGACAGAGTGATCCATAAAACCTCTTCTAGCTCAGTACCTTATGCCACCTCAAGTAAAAACAAAACCCTTCTTTTGAAGCTTGTCTTGATTTTCAAGTGCAAGGTATCATTGGCTCTTCACATACACTGTACATACAGCAAGCCATTAATGTTTTTTTTTTAAACACTGCTCCTTTGCCACACTTTACCACTGCTTTGTGTTAAAATCTGAAACCATGGTGCCAAAGAATTGTCTCTACTTCTAGGACCCTAGAATTTAACATAAAAGAGTAAATTGACTGCAAAGGAAAACTGTGTCAGAGTGAGTAGAGCCTGTGACAAATGAACTGACGGAATGTGTTACACAGATGGAGGGGACTGACTTCTCTAGCCCTCTTAATAATCCTGTTTAGGCAAACATGAGAAAACATTCTTTCCATTGAGTTATCTTTATTTCCCAGCACTGCCTGCAAAGCCTATTGAAAGTAGCCAGCTGTTCATATTTTATCTCAGTGTGACACTGATGAAACCTAAACGGTAACTTAGAGTTGTGTTAAGTGTAGGATCAGCTTAACTGCTGTGGAGAGACGCAACAGGTGCATTAAGTATTTATGCATCCTATGCACAGGAGATTTTAGCAGTTGTACTGACAAAACTATATCCATTTACATTAATTTTAAACAATAATAACTAGGTGCAACTTTCAGCCTTGTGATACCAGGAGACAAACACAGATGACAGCTACACAGCAGCTGAATTGGGGTAAACTGTGTCTAATACTCTGTGACAGTCACAGGTCTAGCAAACCTGAGAAGACAAAATTTTTTCCAAGCAGGGAAAAGACTCTTACAGTTAATATCTGATAAAAAGTAGATCACAAATCATTCAAATAGTTTATCTCAAAATTCATGTGTGTGAAGGGAAAATATGATTTATACTGGACATTGACATAAGAAGTAGAGTTTCACATATTTTCTTTGCAAGATAAATTATCACAGAGTGTAGGGTCTATTTTTGAACAACAACAACAATTCCCATCTAACACTTGGAAATATTAATGGGAGTTTCTATAGGTGTTCTTTTGTTCCCCCTTCTGATGTAAACTGTCAAACTTCATTAAGTAAAAAAACTATAATTAGTTTGAGAATCTGTCATGTAACAAGTGAGAATATTTACAACAAAAAATATTTGCAGTTAAAGCTTTGGGATATGAACTTGTTCTACGTTTATATGGTGTTTTATTTTTCTGTATTACATTTTCAGAGGGCAGAACTTGGCAGTCAGTGTGTATGTGCGCCATTAGTACTGACAAAATCAGAAGCAGAAATTCAAAACAGAACAACTTCACATTTTATATGATATATTCCAATGAAAAAAACTTTCCATCAACATTTTGTATTTGTCCTCCAAATTAACCAGAGCCTAATTTTCTATTGCATTTACATGCTACATCCACGAATCTGAGTCACACAGGCTTAACAATGTTATCAATTAAGTGTTTGCCCAATATCAATACAGTAAAGCTAAGACTTGGCCCCAAGAAGGCAGACAGGCAAGTAGGTCACAGGTGAAATGCAAAGCAGGTTTGTTTAAAGAAGTCTGAATGGAGAGGAGAATGAAAAACAGCCTTGAAATGACAGCTCCTTGAAAAATTTAACCTCTGACTTTGTTATGCAGCTGGTGTATTAACTTTATACTAGAATTTTTTTTTCTTCGCAGCGCTTAATAAATGCATGTGTTTGCAGCTGGAGAAAAAAAGGTTTGATGGTTAGTGAGCTTCCACATCAAGGGAGTACAAACTGCTGGGTTTTCTTAAACACGGCTGTGGCAGCTGAACTGAACATAAAGATCTGAAAATACACATATATGCTTATTTGCATTTTACAGCATCTAGTGAGATTTTCAGAAGAGTTGACTCTTCCCCTTAAAGTATGATTTTGGTAAAACTAGAACTAGGAAAGCTGGAAATATACTGTTTCTGTGTTAAAAAAATACCCCGACTTTGCAAGCTGCCTCATATAAGCTGTAGCAATGTATTAGTGATTTTAAAATCTGTTTTCAGATGGGATTTTCAAACAGTCAGTGTAATAACATGTGTAGCATAAATATGAACTGAATGTATTGGAAGAGAGACATTTTCAGTTTTGGCCAGATATAACTTGGTTTTGTTGAAGAACAAAACAAACTGCTCAATTACAGTACCTTCAAAGTATCAATCTGTATGTTCAAGTATGTTA
>VWZK01022239.1:36316-95333 GCA_013396935.1 Baryphthengus martii
ATCTGTATGTTCAAGTATGTTAATCTATGTTCTTCACCTTCTTGTTTCTGCCAAAGACTTGCCTAACTTGTTGGTGTTAATAAAATTTGCTTGAATGGTAATTCCCCTTCTTCCCTGTGCCAAGTTTGGCAATGGATGGGAATGAGGGAAAGCAACATCCACATATAAATACTTGGCCAGAACCACACAGAAGCCTTCAAACTGTCTGGCAACAGCGAACACTTATAACACTAGGAAATGAGATCAAATGATACTTCACACTCTATCAAATAAGTATAGGTCAACACTTCAATATATACTTTATTAACGGATTATCACTTGCTTAGTTTTCACTGTTTTGGTTTTTTAACTTCCTGTTGTGAATATCTGTCATTGTTCTAGCCTCTGCATCTTCAAAATGTGAGATGCCTGCGGGACATCACTCTCACAATGTCCCCATGAAGTAAAGTGTAACCTTTACTAACTCTCTGAAAATACAGGAAGACAGCCCTCAGGTAAGTGAGTCCCAAATTTTTAAGGCCTATACATATCCAAAGACACCGAATTTTAGGCTGTGACTAAAGGCTGTTCAAAATAAAACTGTTGCTGCTAATCATCAAAGCTGACTCTAACTTTAACCAGAAGAGAACTACAATCAAAATCAATTTGCTCAATTTAAAGAGCAGTAAATGTTTATTTTTAAATATGTTCCTTAAGATGCACATCTAAATCCATATTTAGATACACAAATGCCTTTTTTTTCAGATGTGGTGAATACGGCCAGACCCCAGGAACAAAGCGTCAAGCTGTATACTGAAAGGAGTGCTGCATCTAACTCACACAGGGTTTGCTCATGCACAGCGTAATTGAGAAAGAGAATGGGTCACAAGAAAAAGGCCTCAAAGGGAAAAAAAAAAAAAAGGGAAAATTAAGACCTTCTCTGTATGTATTATGACAGTTCATGAGTTCATGGGAACTGGCTAAGACAGCTGGAGCCTGCAGCAAACACTAGGAGCACTGCCAGAAGAACTACACCAGCTGCAGGTTTCTCACCTTACTTCTTGCTGACTGGAGCTCGTCTTCTTCCCCTACCATAGGAGGAGCTCCCATAAATTGAAGGTCCGCATCGCGCAAGATATTGCCAGTTGCTTTTGTGAAATCTTTCTGTCTGAATCAACAGTGCTATCTTTGTTTGACCATAAAGGTACTGGAGAGCTAGAATCAAGGAATAGAATTTTGATCTTAAAGATCTAGTGAAAATATCTGGTAATTCAAACTATTAAATTTGCAGTGGCAGTAGGATGTGGTATGGTAAGAGTGTTTTTGTTATTCATCTGTTCTATCTGTATAATCCAACTTAAGCTTCCTTTGTGAGCTAAAAAAACATGGCGTAAACCATAGCTGCCAGCTTTCCTCTCACAGAAGAGGATTATTAATTGTTCACTGAAGGAGAAAAAACCAACAATGGTAAGAACCCCAGAGATAGGGCACTGACTGCCTCCCCTCTCAGCTGGAGGGGGTCATGTGAAGATAAAGACCAAACTTGAAGAAGAATTAAATGGAGGTGGGGGAAAGAGGGAGGGCAGTGAAGCGCATACCGGCTGTGGGGCAATGCTTCACTGCTAGAAGTAATTCAGCTTGATATTTCACTTAACACACTGTAACCTTTTAGCCATGTTCTACAAGGCAGTTTCAGCTGCCGTTTGATGGCTCTCATAGCTCATGTTCATCTTGCTCTGCTTTTAAATGAGGCATCTTCCCTAAAGTACATAACGCTTCTGGAGCTTAAAGCAAGTACAGCTCTACTCCTTGGCCACATTACCATTTGTGCGTGTCCTTCACAACTGAATATACAGGTTCTTTTCATTTACTAAAATATTGGAATGGGGCTTATTTTCTCCTCCTATATACAGATATATATATATAGGTTTTATTTAGACACAGATTTGTTTAAACCAGCTATTCAGCCTTTTCTCTAAAGGACACAAAAGTATTTCAAACAGAAAGGATTCATACCAGGTCTTCCTTCCTTTTCACTGTGGCTTTTTGCAGTGGCTTGCATAGGTCATAGGATCGGAGTTGCAGCTGCATGGCAGCTGTGTGAGCTTATGATTGTGTTGTGTGGAAAATAAGAATACACAGTTGCATATTGCATGAGAATAAGGAGACAGCCAAGGAGTGACGAGTTGAAGAAATGAAATCATTCTAAGAGCAGGGAAGACTGCTGTCATTTTTATCTCGTGGGAATGTGTAAGGTTTACATCCCACACTTGCATGCCTTCCCTTTCCCTCTGACAGGTTCATAGTTTCAGTGGAATGTACCTGTAGGAGGATCTGCTTGTAGCAGAGGGGCAACCCCAAGTAGATGAATCAACCATGAGCTTCCAACACCAAGACAGAGACCTTGGGCTGGTCTCTGTAACAGACAAGGAACCAGAACTGATTACAGAGCACTGAGATGACATGCCCATCAAGGACTTTGTATCTTAAAACGGCAGAAGCTCCATTTTGTTCTCATCTTTTTTCAGAGTTTATAGTCTCCAGTTAAAAGGCGTAGAATGTGAGGAAGTTAACTGAGGGCTAAAGAGAGCCTGGTGCTATTTCTCCTACTGCAAACTGACTGTATGATCATCCGCAGACACCTACAGCGTAAGGTGAACTTTAGGCATGTATGTATTGAAAAAAAAAATAGAAAAAACAGCTTATCTGATTTGGTATCTATATGCCCACTGGCACCTACACTTTTAGAACTACAATGGTGTTCTTGTTGCATATGTCTATAGGTTTTTTTGGGCAATGACACGCTTTTCTCATCTGCTAAGGCCTCGTGCCATTTGAGACTACAAAGTAAGAACTTGTGCATGTAAGTCTACTGAGGTCTGATAAGCAGATAGCTCCCTGGCAAAATGAACACCTGTTAAAAAGCAGAGAAGTTATGGCCGTTTCACACAGTGGCCTCATCCTTTCCAGAGTGGCTCAACAAGGAAGGCTAGTGAGCTGGGAAAGTGAGTTAGCTTTACCACACAGATGCCATGCTGTGGATGGACTTCTCTGAAATGAGGTACTGCGTTTTCAGTCTTTCTTCCAGCCTGAAAGATATTCCCCAAAGATAATTTTCTGTGCCATAACGGATTGATCTTCATAGCTACAGCTTTTATACACCAGAGCCTGAGTGGGATCAGATAGGCTCATGTGGTAATTACACAAGGAAGACCTAGGGATTAACTTCACTGTCACTGCACCAGAAGAAAACTTGTACTGTTTAGCACCTTACTATGGATTTCTAGAAATAATTCTCCAAGGGTCACCTGAAGATCTCTCCTACCTCTTTAACTCCCCAACCATTTTCACAGCTCTGTCCTTCACCCATTCCATATCAGTAGCTTCTCTTTGCTTCCTATCAAGGAGTTTTCTGCTGGGCAATGTGAGACCACTGTGCTGTCTGAACTGGCTGGTCTTGTTACCCAGTGGGCAACAGATCAGCAGAGTCAAGCAGCTGGTAAGACACTGCAGCCCATCGTTAGTTATCAGCAACAAGGCTCTTCACAAATTTTTTGAGTTCTTCTTTTAAGATACATCACAATTGATATTAAATAGCCAAGTACTATCAATGTGCTAAAAAAGTAAGCCTTTAGAAGGTTTTCATCCTAAGATAAGACTAAGGTGGTTCACTGTACAGTAAAAGTGGGACTGGTTTGTCCTAAAGTACTTCAAAACTGTATTGGGAGAAAATCATTGCAAATTTAATTTAGAATAAATTATTCCCTTAATTTCAATTGGACAAGGATTTCACATATAGTCTATTAGTATTTAATGGATATTGACAGCTTTAAGAAATAAGCTGGCCTGATGGGAAGTCTGTTTCTTGTCAAGAAAAAGAACACTTTTCAACTAAATGAATTCTAAACGCACTTATTTCTACTGGGATAGATTCATCATAAAGGAAATCTTTCATTTTCAGAACACGGTACAAAATCAAGTTACAGTTTCATACCTGTCCATCTGTCCCAACGGTGCCTCCACAATCTGTGAGGAGCTCGGACATGTCATAATAGCTAACAAATTCCCATAAACAGGCTTCCAGATTCAGATTCCGGTAGAAGCGTAGGGTATTGAAACCTCTAAGTGTTGGGCTGTACTGATAGGGAATGGTCTCTCCAATCACATCCGGATTTTTGGTAGCATCAGTTAAGAAACCATGGTGGGTCTTCACTTCTGTGTAGTCCAACAGGTTGGAGCATTTATGGTTTCCAACTCTAGTTCCATCAGGGCTAAGTGTCAGCTCAAAGTTGGAGAGCTCTCTTGTAGAAATAACAGGCAGCATGCCTAAAAAATATTAATTTATAGCACTGTCACTACATTTCAGTGGTTAGAGCTGCTTAATTTAGCCAAAGGTTGTCAAAAGCTAAGTACATTATGCAGTGCTTCTGTATTAGTACTTACAATAATTAACATGCTTTAGAATTCAAAGAAAGTTGATATGCTAAGTGTGTATGAGAATGTTAGTCACAATAACTATGTCTTTATATCATTAAATGCCAAATAAAAGATTTCTAAATCTCCAACATATTTTTCAATCACTATTTGGTGTGATTTTTATCAGAGGCATACCATAATTAAATGTCTTTATATTTTTTATAATAAATAAATTCTTCTTTGGTATATCTTTATGTTCTTCAAAGGAGTTTTACAAAGTGTAGATTTAGCTCAAATTATGTAAACTATTTAATTAATGTGAAAGCACTTAATCTTCACATCAAAGAATATAAATCAATACAGTATCTTATGCACCTTGTTGCAAACTGCACTTGTACATTCATCATTTTTCTCTGGTCCCATGTTTTAAAAGATTATATTATTATTTGTCTATTTAAAATAACACGATCAATAAAATAGCTCAAATAACAGCTTGTTGTATGAATACTCTCAACTCCACGGCTGATTTTATCATACCATCAATATGTGGCATTGTGACTGTCAGTTTGATGAGGTTGGTATAATCAGGATCTTCTGGACCAGTATAGCGCAGTTTGGCAGAGAATGGTTCTGCTCCAACTACTCCTGACATACGAGGTTGACAAAGTCCTAATGGAAAAAAGAGAAAGCAACTTTACTTTATATCCAGAGGAAATAATCTCTACTTTCTCTTATACTATTTCTAGATGCACTTTTTTCCCACTGTTTCCAAAACAAGGAGAATTGTCTTGAATGACAGGTAAATGCTTTGAGCAGTATTTACCAGAGGTTTGAATAGGTATTTACGCAAAAGAGGATTTGAACAGAAATCATTATTTAATCAATTTGAACACATTATCAAAACCCGATGATGATACTGCACCTGTACATTTTCAGTTGCGTATGTCAACAATACTCGCAAAGGTCAGTGTCAAGTACCATACTTTCTTATAGATGTCCTCAGAGGCACACGATTTAACTCCTCTCACTGTCTTAAGCACATACATAGCTTTATGGAAGATACCTGATCAGTTGGTTTTGTCACTTGATTGGGGTGTGGACGTATGTATGCCTTCATAGGACTCTATAAGCCTCCTGTTCCATTAGTGACCGAAATGCCGTTAGAATAACTGTGTCAAAGGATCGCTAGAAATACTGGGCTCAAAGCAGAGCCAGCTTCAAAGTTAGATCCAGTTGCTCAGGTTCTTGTTCAGGTGAATGTTGAATTTCTCCAAGAAAGGAGAATCTATAACTTATTTTGGAAATCCTTTCCAGGGTTAGTTCGACCTGTTCCAGTATTAGTCCTGGTTTGCAGGACCAGATTAGGTCTTTAATTATTTGATCTGAGATATATGCAACTTCTAGTTGTGTAGTTGAATGCAGAGGTGTCTATATTTCGATCACAAGAATCATAGCTCATTGTCACGTGATGGCCCAAAGGACCACAACAGACTCTAAGAAAGAAATCAGCAGAAGTAGAATAGCAGAAGAGTTCCCTTTGTCCATGTTCTGCTCTTTGCTCTTTTATGAGAGATTACAAGAAAATAAGAGGCAGGGCTCTCCTCTTGGAGAACTTACTGGTTCTGCTGGACCTCATCTGGCTCAATGGTTCCAAGTGGAAATTTTTGGCATGAGAAAATAAAAATTCTTTTCTGCACACAATAGGCTTCTTTGTTTTCTGGTTTGTTTTATGTTTGTGGTTTTTTTTGCTTGTTTGTTTTGTTTTTGTTTTTTTTTCTCAAATGCAAGTAAGATGTGCTGAAGACGCTCACTACATATATCTTTTTTTCTGCAGAATCTGACTTTTGAGGATTTGGTCTATGCACTGGAAGTTAAGCATCCTTAAAGTTTAAAATATTCAGGATTTTGGCAGGTTGCTGTAATCACTTCACTTCTTTCAGAACAGCGTCTAACAATTCCCTTTATGTTGTACACAATCTTCAGTATTGTTCACTTCCACATCACAAGTTAGCTCAGGTACTGGAGGTAATATATGCACAGCAATTCAGTCCTGAGCCGGAGCTAATTTGTCAAGTGTCATCCAAATAACACTTTATAACAGTAACACAGCCAGTCTGTTTCACAGAACAAAACTAGCTCACCCAGCATAAGGCTCTCTGCCTTTCATAAGCACTACACTGCGCCTTGTAGACAATACCCTTAGACAGAGTCCTCTTTAGGGTGTACAGTTCCCGATAGTGCAAATAAAGGTGACTTGAGCCTACAGACAAAACGTGGAATAAAGGACAAGGGTAAATAGAAATGTAATTCATTAAGCTCCTTAAAGCCCTAACTAAGTAGAAAATAAAATGTTTTAGCTAAAATATTTAGTCGTAAAGGTCGAGGAAATGAAAATGGCATTGCAAAAGAGCAATCAGGTAATTTATTATCTACTGTAAGATCTCACAAAAAAGCAAAAGCAGTAGAAATGACACAAAAAATTCAAAATGGCTTCAGAAGGGTAATAAAATGTAATATTTTGTAATATACCTTGATTGTTGATAATTACTTATTCTCCATATTATACAATAAACAAAAGTATCTGTGATTTCTAAAATAAAATAGCATATGCTATTAGATTGTATTTATGTACATGGCAGTTCTGCACCTCTGTTTCATAATATTGTTCAGCACGAGTTTTATGAAAAGAGTTGGCTGGGGAAAGGAGGTAACTGTACTGTCTGGGAGAATGCACCATCAGCTCATTAGTGATTAGGTATCAGGGAATCAGAGAGAGACAAATGAGTATCAAAGGAAGAAGAAAGGTGAATATTACAAATACTTCAACAATAAAAAAAAATTGCCTATGGCCTGTTATTGGACACCAGATGCTTTAGTCCTTAGTCAAGGAAGACACGGATTCTCAGGTGTCCGGTAAGGCCTGAATGGCAAATGAAGCTTTTCTTCTGGCTCAGCATTGATAATAGCACTCCCATGTGGGTTCTCCAGTGTCTAGTGTCCAGTACAGTTGAGACTGTACTGCAACATTACTAACGGTTGAATTCAAAAGCCAACATAAACCACGTTTCACTAGTTCCAATGTACATTGTATACTGTTCTCCTGAATATATTCATTTTGCTATGTGGATAACTATTTAAAGACATGGAGAATTAGCAAAGATGACAACAATTTTCTTTATACAATTCTCCTCTGTGTTAGGGAGAGAGTTTTTGCACCACCTCTACGACCAACAGAAGAAAAGATGAGACTGTAATGTTAAACCACCTGATCTTGTAATGAGATTTTGTTAGGTTGGAATTTGGGATCCAAAAGAAGTGTGGGGTTTCGCAATAGGTGATAATGTCTTACCTTCTGATGTGCTTATAGTTACAATAGAGCTCATAAGCTCAAGACCTTCATTCCCATCTGAATTTACAGCACGAGCTGCACACTGGACACGAGAACCGGCTTGAAAGTAAATGGAGTCGAGCGTAATCATCTTGGAGGAAGTGAAGAAGGTATCAAAGTCAACCTCCTTCATGGGGCTAGTCACACCATCAGGACCAGTGGGTGCACTTACAAGCCACCGGTATTGTGTCAGAGTATTATTGATGTTCTCACTGGCACATATAGAACCAGTCTTGTCAAAGTCTTCATATTTAGGATTACAAGCCTGCAGAACAAGGTAGATGTGTTAAAAGATATTTGCGTCATGGCAAAGGAATTTTGATTTATCAAGAGTCACAAAACTCAATAACATTGAACTGACAATTTCAGTAAATCTCTTAAGAAATTACCTTATTTTGACAGTGACATTTTTAGCACTGTTATGATAGATTAAAAGGAAGGTCTAGTTATGCTTTTTGAAATAAAATTATAATTTAAAATTATGCTTTATAGGTGAGTACCTAGAGTATTTATGAAGGCACAAACTATACTCTCACATGCTATTTTAACTCGAATTTCACTCTGATCTAATTCTGCAAACATACTTTGCATTTCAAGATTTCTTTTGTTGGTTTCTTTTTTTTATTTAGGAGAACCATTCAACATATCATCCATTCCTGTGCATAAGAAATAGTGTAAGAAACGAACTGGAGATGCAGATGGACCAAAACCTTCCTCAATGCATATGAATATTCATGCAAACCTTTCAGTTGCAAAACTACATTGAAAGAAGCCTGTAGAACTCCAACAAACAGTACTGGTTTTTCAATCTGTGGCACTCACTGAAAACAATGGCTCATCTGTTATCTCCAGTGATTCTAACTCTGCAAATTAAGGGCAGATAGTGCAGGAAATGGTAAGGTCATGCAATCACAGATGTAGTGTGAGTATCAAACTGTTCTTAGTGACGAACACGTGAAACATCTTTCTATGTTTTTTGTCCTCCTGAAAGTTGATTCATTATCCAGGCAAATGACATGAGCTCTTAGGACAGTTATAGCTTGAACTCACGTATGACTCAAAACAATAAGGATTGATACAGAGTGCCTAAAATCCACCGAACATAATATGTATACTGATTTTGTTCCATCATTCCACAGATACTCACTGTGATACAGATGACAGGATAGCCAGCTATGGGACTGGTTCTGTCTTTGGCTCTAGAAGTATCATCATATATCAAAAGTGATGCAACTTGAGGGACGGAGGGAAAGGTGACATCTGCCATACTATTCACTTCTTCAATGTAAACAATGGCCTTGGCTGTCTGACAATGAAAAGGCAGAAACAGTTCGCTGTGAACACTTAAATAAACAAGAGGATCCAAGCTTGATTAGAATATGTCTAGCCTTTGAAACCTTGTCCCAGAATAAGTTCTAAGAGTTCAACTGTATGAGCTATTGAGAAAGGGTTGAGGCACGAGAAAGTATTTGGAAAGTATTATTGCAAATTACAAAAGTAAGAGCTAAAATGATTTTTTTTCTTTTCATAACAATGAAGATACCAGACCTTTAATCTTGTGTGCCAGCTCTCTTGAATCACTTTCGTATTCTGATAGAACCCTAATGTGCATTGTATGCTTTAACACCTGGTGGAAATGGAGTGTATGTCATCAGTAAAGGTCATGTAGCTGTCTGGCTACCTGGACTCAGACTATGTATGGTGTGATACTGATGAAACGGCCAAAGAGTTCAAAAAACATTTTAAGCAGACTCAGAGGAATATACTGTTTAAATTAAAAGTATCTATAATATAATGCTAAATAACAAGAATATGTGGCTATTTCATTTCACACGACAAGAATAATATTAACATGGTTTCGAGAGCAGAAGTTATATTTTGTCTGATTGCTCTTTTTAGAGACAGAGGTTATACTGTATAGCCAGAAAGTGTTTCCAAGATGACATCAGTTTTCAGTACTGATTCTATGAGAAGAATGTGTGTGGAAGATTTTGTGAAGACTTTAGTCTCTCACTGTCTCTATGACCTCATGAGAATTATTGTCTTTGCAACAAACTGTTTTGGGTGGGTGCTACTGTGTCAGTTGGGATGATCCTCCCTGTCTTTTAAGATACAAGCCAAGATAGGGTGTATAAACCCTCAGAGTAAAGCTATGACTCAGAAACCAAGAAGGTCTGTTCAACAGATTTTGTTGTTGAAGACTTTGCATGAATTTGTTACCTGTATATCTGCGATCATATTCTCATCAGGCTTCAGGTGAACAGTGAAGGCTTCTCTCATCTCCCTTACTCCATCAAAGAGAATTTCAATCTCCACAAAGTGCTGTGTTTCACCTTCCCTAAACTCAATTTCTGAAAACATGAGACACTTCAAAATAAATCTGTTGTTCACAACAAGCTGCAATTCCAGGCTCAATCATGAGAGACGGCAGCCGATACTCAATTTTACAGATGCTCATATATTTAGTTTAACCTCTTTGATGCTAATAATAATAATAATAATGACTAGCAGTGGACACACATGGAAATCACTGAAAACAAGGCACTATCATTATCAAATGAAATTTGCAAAGACCAAGATTTAGGCTAATAGAACTGGGACTAATTATTACATAAAAGTTGGTACAACGAATGACCAAAAGACTAAAAAATTCTAAATAAAAATTATTGTCAGGCCTTACTCAAACAATATGCATTTTAATACAGTGGTACATACTAAAAACAAGGTCCAAAGCTACAGTTACACAAGAGTACCCTATTCTGAAAAGCACTGACTCAGAAAAAACTTCTGATGTCATACCAGGTAAAAAAGTTCAATCTTAGCTGACTATACTGGGTTTGCATGGCAAGGTTTTGGTACTGGGGGGCTACAGGGGTGGCTTCTGTGAGAAGGTGCCTGAAGCTTCCCCCGTGTCTGATAGAGCCAGTTCCAGCAAGCTCCAAGGCAGACCTGCTGCTGGCCAAGTCTATCAGCAATGGTGGCAGCACCTCTGGGATAATATGTTTAAGAAAGTGAAAAAAACTGCTGTGCAACAGCAATTGCAGCCAGAAGAAAGGAGAGAGAAAATGTGAGAGAAACAGCTCTGCAGACACCACGGTCACTGAAGAAGGAGAGGAAGGAGGTGCTCCAGTACCAGCGCAGAGATTCCCTTGCAGCTCATGGTGAAGCAGGTTTAGAAGCAAAAAAATTCATAGTGCTACAAACTCTGTTAGTCATTCATCAAACAATGTGGGTGGCCTATTAATGGAAATAAGTTTATCAGCTAAGAAGTTCCCCATTCTGTTGCACAACTTCTCTCCTCATTTATTACTAGTGAGAAGTGGTGGGCAGTGAATTGCAGAGATATAGAAAGAAAGCTTAATTGTTATGAAAGTAGAAAAATAAACACAAATAGACGTTAATTCCTACACACAGCAAAAGCCATTAACAGCTACAAAATCATATCCTATGAGTAGATGCCTCTGCAAAGTAGTGATATTACACTTCGCAAGTGTTACTGAAGTGGCACTCACACATTTCTTCTGCAGTTACTTGAGCTAAAGATGTTTTCATAGGAGTCACAAGTCTTTTGTAAATATTTTCGCTGATATCTAGAATTTCAAGAGTAATTTGGCTGTTGCAAACCACATGGGATCATGTCTATACTGAATCTGAATAGCAAAATGTATGAACGGATGTGGCTGCAAAGTATTCTATTCATAAACCTATTTCATTTTACAAACTTTATGTTTCGGTCACGAATAAAAACAAACAGTAGGATGTGATTACCATCTGAATAAGCCTACCTTCTGATACAGGGTGATAGTCTTCTCCAGAAGTAGCAGACCCATCCTTTGTATGAACTCTCACAACAGAAACCTTGGACGTGTCTCCCAGACGAAGCACTGGGATTTTTACTATTGCTACTTGTCTTGTGTCCTTTGGTTCACTCACACTAAATTTGGTCTCACCAAACTTAATAATAGCCTCTGCAATTAGAAGACAAATGTTTTTAGAGCACACAAATGGGCTTCCAAAAGCCAACAACAACAAAATATTTTCTTACTGTCTGCATCGTCTCGAATCCTTATCAGCGTCTCATTTTGTTCGCCAATAGAGGCACCAAAGGAAGAATCACTTCTTGGAGTGCCAAGAACCAGACGTAGTTCTTCCTCTTCTTCATGGAAAGTATCATCCATAAGCACCAGTGTGCAAGGCTTCTCAGTTTCACCTGCAATCATTCTGAAGTTAATATCATGCAGAACTTAGGTGTTCTTTGCTCTGTTACAGAACTTCTCTCCAAGCTCAAGGAACCACAAGCTGCTTCTGCTGGCCAAGGCATCCACCTTGAGACTATGTAAGTTAATAAGTAATGACAATAGGCAAGGTAAAATTAGTAATCATTACCTTTCTATGGAAACTCATTAAAGTGGAATCCCCTATTTTGCAATTTCAGTAATACAAGTTTCTACTTGGTATATCCACTCCACATGTATTGTTCCTTTTGCTTTATCTTAGAATAAATTACTCCTTCTCAATGACTTCTCCCATAATGTGCATTTAAAAAATAAATGTTTGCACACTGAAGCAGAGTAATATAAACTTTCACTAATATTAATTTTGTCCTGGAGTTTTATATTTCAATTCTCTTTTGATTAGACATTGTCCAATTGTGTAGACCTACGTATATTACTCCATTTAATTTTGATGTCTTTTAAACTCCCACTGATTCCAAGTGACAATGAATATTGCCTTAAAAATTCTTTAAAGTTGCATAACACTCAAATTGAGCACTCACAAATCAATGTGTCTAAATTTAGTAGATGTTCAGAGACTCTGGGAAAAAGGCCTTGTCTAAGGCCTTCTATAACTCACTTTACAAGAGAACTATGACACATGTCTACAGAAATACGAAGGTTGTCTTTTCTGTGATAAAGGCATACCAAAGATTTCATGCTGATGACAGAACTTGTTTAGGGCTTGTGAAAACATTATGTGTGTATAAACTTAAAAGACTAAAAGAGTAAGCTGTCTTCTGCACAGAGAAGAAATTAGGCAATATTCTTTCAAGGTAGTAACATCTGATTTATTTGTATTTCATCCCTGATGTGAGGTATTAAGTATCTATCTGATATTGGTGCCTTAGGAAACCCCTGGCGGGAAAAAAAGTTCAAACAGAAATTAGAAAGCTAGATTCCTGTTGAAAGATTTATTACTTGTTTCACTGCAAGTCAAATGTATTTACCAGAAATCAGCTTCACAAAGAGCAGAGCTTCTGAAGTTTTCTTTCTGACAGCAGGTCTGTGCTGTAATTGGGTTGCCGTGAACCTGCTTTTGCTATCAAAAAGATCCTGGTACTCAGGATGAACCTACACAAAAATATGTCCCTTTGGTTCCTACTGATTATTCCCCTAGGTCAGAAGTGAAGCAAAAAAGAGGCAGCATAATTTCTGTGAACTCTGCCCACTAGGTATGGAAAAATGCTTGCTTTTCCAGAGTAGTCTTTTTGGCACTACTTTATGAGAAGACACAATGAAACCAAAACAAAAGAGACAAACAAACAAGGCAAAGCAGAGCAAAACAAAACATGATAAACTAAAGGCTTCTAAAATAAGATCAAGAGCTTACCAGGAAGGAACGTGATGATGGAACTGTCAGTATTAGGACGTTCTTCAAAGTCCATCATTACCTGAGCTGAACCTTGCCTTGTATAGCATCTCACAGTGGATGTGTATCGGATATCCCCACTCCTACATATCATGGCAGATATTTGTCCATCATTTTCATTGCCTACGTATACAGATTCTTTAAATTGCATCTTAGGCACTGGGCAGAAAAACAGAAAAAGCATGTGTGAAGTAGAATTGCAAAAGTTATCATACCTTGCCTCCACTATTTCAAATTCAGTTATGTTACATTGCACTAGATATATAACATAAGCAGCCACACAACAAATGACTTAACACATCGTGTGCAGTTGTAATGAGTAGATTCACAGGTTATGGTGTGATTCAAAAGGACAGGTGCTATTTGTGTATTACAGTCATCCATCTCCTGCATAAATGTGAAAAGGTAAAAAATAATTACTACTTACAGTCAGACACTGAGTCATTAATGAAGATGGTGGCTTTGCTGGGCTCTCCAAGGGCAGCATTCATAGGCATCCTTAGCACAAGTTCAAACTTCTCAATTCCTTCTAACACTGGCTGTCCAAGGTCATCCAGAATTACCACACGAAATGTCTGCATACTGACTCCAGGGGAAAAATCCAGATTACGACTGATGCCTACATAATCTACTCCAGCTAACAATATAAAACAGATAAAAAACATCAAATTATTAAATAGCATTACAAGTAATAAAAAATAAAAATGTCCATAATTAGGTAGATAATTATAGGTAAATCCATTTTTTCTTTAGATATAATTTTTAAAATTGCCAAATTGTAGCAGTCACATAAAGCAAAAATATATTTTGACCATCTAAATTGGACTACACAATAAAACAAGTCAATATTCAGCTACTTTTCAGTTAGTGATTTAAATCACAAATGGGGCTGATTCTAATCTGTTGTAAACCAACTATTATTTCATTAAAACCAATAGAGGTTGGTTTAAGTGAGAAATGAAACTAAGCAAAAGGCTTTGAGAAAGACTCTGGAGATGAAGCAAAGGCTTTTGGAGAGAAATTTCCTATTATTCTATAACAAATATGGAAGTTCTGAGACTAATGTAAAAAGGGAAGGCGAAAAGGCCAGTGAGCTGATTGTAAGGAAGAAATGCAGTTCAAAGGAGTTCCGTAAAACACAATGAACAGAAACCAAAGGAAGCAAATTCTGTTCAGACCATGTCAAGGTGAGGTCTGGCACCTTAATGTTATTGGTTTGCTTTTATGTTTTGTTTTGTTTTAAGCAAAGCAAGTCAATCCGTAACAAATCAATGAGAAGAAAACAAACAAACCAAGATACTAAAACATAATAGTCTATCTCAGAACAAAAGCATTAAAGGTACCTAGGACTTCAGGGAAGGACTGAGTTTTAATGTTCTTTTTTTTAGGAAAATAAGCAGCAGAGCTGTTGAAACAAAGCTTTGGTGGGAAACTGTTTCACTGAAATTGAAATAAGGTTTGGAATAGTGTGAATTTGACAAAATTTGGTAAGATTAAAGGTCATCATCAGGTGAACATTTGCCTAGAGTTCTGCCCCTTTACCACTGAGGTACTCTAAGGCAGGGTGCTAGGACTGGCAGCTCTGCGCAGCAGAGACCCTGTTAGAGTAAGAAGCAGGTTGATGGCTTTAAGGGCAGCCAGTCATGTCAGAGGTTTCAGGATGTGACCAACAGACTAGAGACCCCAAGAGCTGTGCCATTCTCACTTTTGCATCCGAGAGGTCCTAGCACAATGAATTTAGATTCCTACTATAAGGAATTTTTTTTTTCCCCTAGAAATAAAATACCTTAAATACTCAGGATGAGATAAAGACATCGCATCCTATAAAACAAGTTCAGAAATGAAGTAATAATCTTTTTTTCAGACTTCATAATTTTCATGAGAAAGAATATTTATCAAATATGTTATGTATGATACATATATATGATGTAGATCAGATATTCCTGAAATAACAGTAAAGTAATACACAATTTTGCTTTACTGAAAATTAGCTAAGAAGATAAACTCTACTGTCCAGTTACACTCAGTATAAGCACCTAAGGAAGACATTTTTTTATGCTGTCTCTAGATAAATGTCTTATTTTTAAACATTGTGGTTTGTGGAAGAAAAAAAAAGTACACTAACACTTGATTCTGCAGACAAAGCATGACTGAACCACACAGCTGTATCAATCCTCTTGCTGAACAGGATACTAGATAATAATTTCTCATTGTGTACAGTAAAAATGAGAGGAGTAAACTCTGCACGCTGACAGTAATTATAACTCTGTGCCCAGAGTATGTTGCTGAGGCAGTAATCAACTGCCTTTGTGGGACAGTGTTTTATAAGAGGATTTGAAGGCATTTCACTTAGTGCTGTACTTCACAGGTGCTCCTATTTTTGTTTCTTTGAGAGAAATTCTGTAACTACTTAATTTTTCTCTAAGAGGAAAGATCTGCTAAGAGCAAGAGACATATAAAATTCATCTTATGTAGCTGAATCTATATCAAGACCAATTTGTCATTGAGATGTATTATGAAACTAGGACAAAACAGTAACTTACCCTCTGCAGTTATCGGTTCAGATTTGCGAGACCTCACTGTAATGGAAGCAGCTTTAGACAGATCAGTTCCAGTCCTCCAGACACGTACCTCAATATAGCCAGCACTCTCATCAACATAGTATTCATCATTCCCAAAGTAGAACGCTGGTTCTGGTGAAAGAGGAATAATGTCCATAAATATTTCTTTACCTTACGCTGAAGGTAACAAGAGAGTATAAAATCCACATTAGACAACAGAGAGCACTTAGGTCTTCTCAGTAAATAAAGGGTTTTTTAAGGTTTAGAATTTTTCTAGGTATTTTTGGCTTCTTTTCAGGTATTGGTTTGCATGTTTTGGGACAGCAATTGTTATATCACATTGTACTCTTTTTCTAGTCTCCTACACTTTCAATTTTGCATGTCAGCAGGTATGAATCTGTGTGCAAAACCAAATATGTTATCTCATTAAGCTTATTTGAGCTGAGTCCTGTGCACAAGCCAGAAAATTCCTTGCATTTTTCACTGTGGTACAAACAGACAAAGGTGAATATAGATAATGAAACCTTAACTTGAATGTTCTCACAGATTCCTGTTGCTAAAATCAGACATGATATATAACTGGAGCAGTTTTTGGAAATGTTTTCCAGCTAACCAAAGGGGCAAATACTTAATTTTAGTACCCCTGCCTCTCGCATTTAAAACAAAATCAATCTTATTTCATGTAAAATGGAACATGAATAGTCTTTTATCTTAATATTTAAGCTCCACAGTTTATAAGAAGACCATAAAGCACAAGGAAGTGTTATCCCACTTAACAGACATATTATTGATCATCATTTTTTCCTCCCTTTTTTCAGTTTTTCTACCCACAGTAATCTCATAAAGTAAACAGGCTTAAAAACATAGCCCAGATCCATCCTCATTGTATATCTTCTCCCCTTTTCTATCCCCTCCATTTCTCTTTCAAACATAGTAAGCACACTCAGCCCGTTCCTCAGATTTCCCATTGCTCAGGAGAAAACACATTGGCCTTCCCCAATGGTTAGGAAGTAATCTGAAGACCTACACAGCTTCTCGCTGTATTTCATCACAATTTTCTTAGATTTATTATTATTAATTTATTATAATCATGAGGTTACAATATCACAAATGCGCTTGAAAATACCACAGCATATGGCCAACTCAAATTAAGTTGACAAAGATCATAGTAATTAATCAGCTCTCTATCAGGGGGAATAATGAATACTTTTCCTTCATCAAGGATAGAAGACAAGAAAAAAATCAATGGAAATGACTGGAAAAGTGTATGGTTCTACAGAGCTGTGCCTAGAAAACAGAAAAGGTACAACCAGCTTCAGATTACAACTGAGCTCAATAAAGGCAAATATTGTGAAGACATTGTACTTTTAATGTTTTGGAGAGGCTTGTAGCATAACCAGACAGATAAAATACCTGTGCTTTTCTGAAATACTTGAGGACAATCTGACTGACTACACAGTGTATGGCAACATTCTCCTTTGTGGCAGACTGCTTATTTATTTTTATGGAAAATTGGACAATATAAAATTGGAATGTAATTAAAACTAACCAGAAGTAATATAAAACAGTTAGTAATTTACATGCAAAAATGTGTCTGGAATTGCATACAAGTGTTACATTGGAAGTTTTGGAAAAAAAAGAGTTTTCTCTTCTGCATGCAAATTTTTTCCTTATTTCACAGCTGACAACATAAATTGCTAAAAACTAAGCAAACAAATTCCCTTAATACTTCACACCAGTGAAACAAATGCAGCTGTCTCTCTACTCATCTGCTAAAAGTCAAATAATGGTTTGAACAAATTGCTGGAACTGAATATATTTACTGAAAAACAGTGCAGATTCATAGACCCGCTCGACTATTATCAAAGTCATCAAACTTTGCAGGATGAAAGACAAATGTGGCAAATGTCGAACTTTGATAGATAAAAATGCTTCCAGTTCCAATTTATTTTTTTTTTTTTATTCAACATTATAGATCTGTACATTTGTGTGCACAGACAAATACAAGTCAATCTTACATTATTTGCCTATAGGGACTGGGTTGTCAGTAGTTGCACTTACATTTGGGACTGCGAAACTCTTATCTGAAACATTTTTAATAGGTGAATAGGATACACTCCGGACCTTCTTCTTGTAAGTCCTATTAATTGTGATAAGAGTTCTACTTGCAGGAGTACTGCTATACTGGCTATTAGATCAGCAAAGATATGTGCCATTTTGGACATACGATGATTTTCTAAAATTGTCAAGATGAGCAAAGAGTTATCTCGGCTCTAGAGGTTAAAATACAGAACACTTGCCAACATCAAATGGTTATGAATGTGCCAACAGTTACATGAAGGCAGATAAAAGTCTTATCAAATCTAATGCATTTCATCTCTAAAACAAGTATGAAAATTTTGCACACTTTCCCAAGTCCAATCTCTTTCTTACAGTCCTGTACTCTCGATATTGATATCCCAGTAGTTCTGGCATTAGATCTGGACTTGGCTGCACTTCATTTTAAGCACTTAAGTGAGAGGTACTCACATTCACGGCCTGCTTGCTCTCAGTTTGCAAGGACAAAGACATTTCAGGAGGTTTCCCAGCATAACGAGCATACAGAAGGAGATGTGGAACGGCTCACTTACTGCATTGAGAAAAATCTGAGGAGAACTGGAAGCATTTCCTTCTGCTCGTTGACTATACAAGGAACTTAGATGATTTACCTTAAACTAGATGGAAGACATAAAAGAAAATGGTGTTCGTTTCTTGTAGAGTTATCTAAATGCTTGCTTTGCTGCAGCTGCTGAAGAACCCTCACACACTGTTCCTGTAGTCACAGCCAAACACCAAAATGCCTAACTCCTCAGTTAGCTTGCCTTGTATTCCAGAGTGAGTTTTTCACAGTTTTTGAGGCATGTATCTTCAGTGAAAGACACATTCTGCATGGTTACCCATCCTAGGAAACAAATCCTTACAAATGTTTTGTAAATCCATTTCCTGTGAGCTGTGTCAGTAGCTCCTGGGGGGAAGTAGCAAAGCCAAGCTCCTAACAGGGAAAGCATTGTCTTTCTCAGGTCATGGCTGGAAAACACTCTGCTCAATGACTGCAGGCTCACTTACAGCAAATCTTTAATCTAGTAATCACTCTGAAGAGAGACCACTGCAAATTTAATGGTTCCTCTTACAGAAGTAAGAGGAAGTTTTTTTAGAGTTTTTTGTTTAGACTCGCAGACCTCACTGGCATGAAGTTACAATAATCAGAGGAGAAAGGTTAGGAGCTTTAGTCCCAGGTTTCTTGGCACAGAAATGAAATCAAATCTTTGTCTTGCCTTTGTACTTCTACAGTCAGGAGCGTGTATCAACTACAGCACTAGTCAGTCAGCAAGCAGGAAAACAAACACACTTCTCATGATGTTTGAAATAGGTCTATCTTTGAACCCATATCAGAAAATCAATTCGATAGCACAAAAATACTTACTTCCAAGGAGGCTTTTGTTTTTAAAATGGTATCTTTACAATCGGCTTTAGAGATTGAGTAGGTTGGCAAAAGAGTAGGTTGGTTGTAAGACAATGCCAGGTGCCACAATCAGTTTGGGCTGCCAGTGCAAATAATACATAAGGTAGGATAGAACAGACTCTTCTGTGCTGACACCTTGATAAACCTCAATACGGAAGTGATTTTCAGTGATACATGCTTCCAGTGAGAGATATATAAATGTATTATATATATTTAGGTCTATGTGTGTGTAGGTATATATTTATTTACATACATATACACACATATCCTCAGGAGGAGAGAAATAATAGTGGAAAACAGACCTGCCACTCTGACATATTTAGATATTGAGACTAGAAGATGCAGGCATTACAATGAACTCACAATTGACCTTTTCTGGTGGTGTTGTCATTTATTCCTAAAAACTTTTGCCTGCTTTCTTTCCATGCACAGTACAAACAAGGCTATGATGTGAACGCTATGAGATGCCGGCACAAGCAGAAATCTGTTGTGGTAAAGGTTGTGGTAATGCAGAAGGTGCAAATCAGTGGACTGTCAGCCTACCAGCCTGTTCTGGTACAGTCTAGACAAGCCAGTGCAATGCAGAGTCCAAAGTAATGAGCCCTGATGGTTGCCACAGCTAATTAGCTTGGACATAACAACAGACAAACATGGCCAGATTTCCTCTGGACGTGATCTGGCTCGCACCCAGACAATGTATACATCCCTGCACAATGCTTATGTTCATTTCAGTATCACAGCCAGCATTACATGACTGAGCTGCTCAGTCTATAAAACAAGAGGCTTCACCCTTCTGAATGTGAAGCGGGTGAGCTGTAGATAGACCAGTTAAAAACAAGATTTCCATTAAATTTGAGAAGGATCGGGCATTTGCTGTTTAATAGCAGTAAAGGTCAACTTTGTAATCTCTCTGATATATGCATGTTAACGGGAACAAAGGAAAAACTCAGAAAAACTGTCCATTACAAAAAAAGTTTATATTATGATATTATCAAGGAGGACTTTTAACATCTGAAACTAGGTAGCACCATTTAACAGTTATTTACACATACTTGAAGCTACGCAAGCAACTGAGCTTGCATTTAACACAATGAATTTAATTGCCAAGTCATTTATTTTTGCTGAATGCTGTAGAAGCAGGGGTCAAGATTACAGCCAAAGCTCCGTTCTGGAGCAGGTACCTATTGTGCAAATGTCAATAGCTTTTTATTTGATGTGGTCAGAACAAATTACTTTTCAAATTCATATGTTGTAATTTTAACAGCTTTCATCTTCTTAGCACTGTTGTCATAACTTTTGCAATCAAAAAGTAAATTCACTTCAGAATCAAAACTACTAGTGATGGCCAAATTGCTGCACACATTATTTCAAGCAAATAAAGCCTGCATTTCCATTTGTCTCAACAGCCCGTTTCTGTCTAGCAACTTACAGTGATTTTTTTAAAGTATACTGCAAACATTATAACAAATAAAGGGACAAACTCAAATTAATGCAACTCTTACCAAACTCGGTTCTACTTTGTAAGAAACACACACTATTTTTTTAAATTTATTTTTTTTTTAATCTACAAAGGCAATGCCATACCATAGATTGACTGGACTGGTTCATCACTGAATTACTCTCATTTTAATCAATTTAACCCTGTAATCTCACTAGATTAACACAACGTGAATCAAGATCAATTACTGCTATGAATAACATTATATACGATTCATTTTTAAAACTCAAATGTGAGCAAAGTACCACAGTAAAGGAAGTAGACTACAGCCCCAGCTGCAAGGCTGAGGATGGCAGTAACATGGCTACAGTGATAGCCCATCTCTGGCCACCTACTCTTTCCTTCTTGTCAGTCCCATCCTTGCTACGAGGACAACCTGCAGCATAGTTTGCAGCCTGAAGAACTGAGCTAATTCTGATTTTGTTTAATGGCAGGTTGCAATCCATAACTAGATGAGCTACAGGGCATGACTGAACCATGGACAGTAAAGACATCTGAGTATACAAAGACATGCTGCAGCTCAACTCATTCAAGATACGTGCCTTTAAACAGAAGGTGAATTTTTCAACAATTAATTAATGTACAAGACGGTAATGAACAGTCTTAAGTTGTCTTCCCAGATATAACCAGCATTTCAGGAGAAAGGCTAACGTGTGAGGCTGCCTATTACAAGTGAGCTCTTGAAAGCAACTCATTTACCTTCGTTGTTTTGTTGAGAAACCTTGTTACCTTTTCAAAATATCAGATTCCTATATATGTGAAGTAATATATACGTGAAAATATTTGTTAGTAGAAGTAGTATTGTTATGATCCTTGCATGCACCCTCAGGGTATGAGCTGCAGACCTGGATATCACTGGAACTATCACAAGTGTCAGAGGAGATTTTCCTGTGTTCAGAGTCTGAGGACAGGGCCAAAAGATTTTCCCTGCTACAAATACATTAAGCTGTAATCACTTGCCCTAACTATTCCATAATCTAGATAATTGCCTCATTTATCAAAGTAAATAAACCTATAAAGCTAAGAAATAAACTATAAACAAATAAAATAGCTAAGAAATAAACACTTTGGAATTTGGGGACACACCCAGACATGGTATTTCCTGCAGCAACTATCTGACTTTCACATCCCTTTTTCCCACTGGCTAGACCTCCCACAGAGCATGAAACCAACTCAGAATCTTCTCCATGTTCCATTTTAAAAAGAATGAGGTTATTTTTATGTAAGAGGGCCAGAAAATGGCACCTGTAACAAATCCTCAATGAACTGATGAAACAGAGGCAGGCAGATAAACGGGAAAGCTTGGCAGTAGTATTTAAATATACCACACACAAGGTACCTCACAAGGAGGCCAAGTGTGAAGGAGCTCACAGTCAGTGATTCATACATGAGATACGAAATGAGGACTCCTACAAACAGAAATGGTAGGAGAAGCTGGGCAGCATTTTAGAAATCAGGCTACATAAAGATATATCAGATAGCCATTTCTAAGTGTATTTTCCACATTTTAATTGAGAAATTAGTTTATTAATTAGGGTCTTGCAGAAAAAGTAGTCTCTGAAAAGGGTTTGAATGTAATAAGTATATTTGCAATAACAGAGGTTTTCTGAGAAGAATATTTTCAGTTTTTCTCTTTCAAATCTTGTTCTTCATACCTGCCCTCATATCAAGAAACTCAACCATCATTCACTTAGATCATGACCCTGATCTCTGAGATCATAAAGCTCAAAGTCATAGTGATATCAATCATTTATGTTTTCTCCTCGGCTGAGATTTCCACTGGTTAGCAAGTAGTATTCATAAGGCTTTTGAATGATAAACAAACATTTTGTGGTTTGGTAATGAGAGCTGATAGGAAGATTGTGAGGAGATTGTGGAGACTGAATAGCAAAGACAAAAATCTTGGACTTTCATGAAAGTGAATGTGTGCCAAAAATGGATGAGTTCTTTATGCAATGAAAAGCATTATACTCTGAGAAAAAGGATATAACAACATTCTAAAGGACAAAATAAATCCAAATAGTGCATTTTCTGAGACTAATTTTTCATAGATTCACTGAATGGTTTGGGTTGGAAGGGATCATTAAAGGTCATCTACCTCCCTGCCATGGACAGGGATATATTCCACTAGACTAGGTTGCTCAGAGCCCCATCCAAGCCGACCTTGAAACAATGATGGAGCATGCACAACTTCTCTTGGAAACCTGTTCCAGTGTCTCACCACCCTCATCATAAAAAGTGTCTTCCTTATGTCCAATCTAAACCTACGCTCTTCCAGTTTAAAGCCATTGCCCTTTGTCTTGTCACTACAGGAGCTGGTGAAAAGTCTCTCTCTGTCTTTCTTACAAGCACCCTTTAAGTACTGAAAGGCTGTAATAAGGTCTTCCTGGAGTCTTTGCTTCTCCAGGTTGAACGACCCCAACTCTCTCATTCTTTCTCCATAGGAGAGGTGTTCCAGTCCTCTGATCATTTTTTGTGGCCCTCCCCTGGACCCGCTCCAAAAGGCCCATGTCTTTCCTGTGCTGAGGACCCCAGAACCAGACACAATACTCCAGGTGAGGTCACACAAAAGTGGAGTAGAGGGTCAGAATCACTTCCCATGGCCTGCTGGCCGGACTTCTTTTGATGCAGCCCAGGACATGGTTGGCTTTCTGGGCTGTGAGCGCACACTGCTGGCTCATGTCCAGCTTTTCATCCACCTGCACCCCCATGTCCTGTTGTGGAGGGAGGTGATACCATTCATCCCCCAGTCTGTCCTGATATTGAGAATTGCCCTGACCCAGAGGCAGGACCCTGCGCTTGGCCTTGTTGAACTTTATGAGGTTCGCTCACTCCTCAAGCCTGACCAAATCCCTCTAGATAGTATCCTGTCCCTCTAGCCTGTACCACTCAGCTTAGTGTCATCTGCACACTTGCTAAGTGTGCACTAAATCCCACTAAGTCATTGATGACAATATTAAACACTTAAATATATTAAATAGCTTTGTTAGGAAAACTGAATGCACCAAAATTATTACACAACTTGATTATTCAAATCTTAGACACAAAAAGCATTTGGTAGGTCACTAAACTCATTCCGCACAATCACAAGCAACCAAGAACAAATGATTAATTTAGAATGGTTTGCATTCACTATATTTTCAAACAGCCTCTCATAAATATAAGATCTGCAGTACAAAGACCAAAGGCATAAAAAATACAACATGCTACAGGAAGACAGGAGAGAGAGAAAGATGATCAGTGTACTCTTGAGTGAACTGTCACAAACGAATGATCCATGAGGCTCTGGAAAACAACATCAGTACACATCAGAACACCATTTCATTTAGCTCATTCTAGATTTAACAGAAAGTATCAGTTTTCTTAAGTTCACGTAATTTTGTACCTTCTGCTTATCAACTATTTTATGTGCTTTGAGAACAAAACTAAACAGATGCTCTCTGTATTTCAGCACTTTCCTAGAAATACTACCATAATTGACACAGAAATGTAACACCATTTAAGAACCTGCAGTAGTGAAGGCCTACAGATAGGCTGCTCCACCAGCTGAGCTCTCTATTGTAAAGGAGCCATCTGAAATAGGAGTGACAAAGTACTGTCTGAAGGTCATGCTCTCTTCTTATCTATCAAAGGAGCATAGATCATAAGGTTGGACTACATATGTAAGTTATTAAGCAGCTTAATGAAGATGAGATTAATCCAACATCTGTAGTTCATATAGATATATAATGTGTGAGTGTGTACCTGTAGACACACACATAGAATAAACTGTCAGCAACAGATAAGACTAGAAAAGCAGATGATAAATACACCTGGTTGCCTCTGTAGAATGCTCTACTGTAAGATATGACAGTAATTTATTTCTGTGATAGACAGCAAATAGGGACTTTCCAAAATCTTTAAGGCTATCATCATAAATTGAACATTTTTCACTCTGTTGAACTGGTGATAATAAGAAACTATTAAGAAAACTGGGAGTATAACATATGCCATAAACTGGCTTTCTTCCACTTTTCCCCTTGATTAGTTGCCAATCTGGCCACCTGCCACAGACTGGGGAGAGAGGAGGGGTCACAGAGAGATTTTACCTAATGAGAGGACAAAAGAAAATAAAAACTGCACAAAAGTGCCAGAGGCATCAGACCCACAGGCACTGTAAAAATAGAAAAGGTGGAAAGTAGTCAAGGATGGGTATACAGAGGGAAAAATAACAACTACTTCACTACTTTAGTCATCTCTAGAGTATGGTGAAGGACACTTGGCCAAATCATAACTCCAGTCCATAACAGAACACTGGGCATGCTCTGCCTATAGTGTTCAGGTTGTAACTAAACTTGGACAAATAGACTAGCAGATATGAACTACCAAGATCAGCCAACCACCCATTCAGTTTAAGGTTACGGGAAACCTATTATCCAAAAGTAAAAGACGCATTTGGTTGTCTGTCTCGGAGGCCAGTGGAAATAAGGACGCTCCAGTTAGGTCTGTGAGGTAAGGATGTCCCTCCGAGAAACTATGCTACTAACACAATATTTACGATCAGCTGGAAATTTGGCTCAGTATACACCAGTATGCACATTGAAAGTTACCTGATGCTGTATGTCTACTAGGTGACTTAATGTAAATGTTATAAATAAATGTATTTATAACGTAGCACTGCAGTGCTGACTTAATGTAAATGTTATAAATAAATGTATTTCTAACGTAGCACTGCAGTGCTGCCTTTCTGCCTCTTTTCACGCTATTAATAGTAAACACCAATATGGATTTTATTACTCCAAGCAAGTTGGACAAGTGCTAGTGGGTACACTGATTTCCAGGAAATATTCTAAAGGTTTTTGAAGATTAATTAACTATAGGGGGAGTGACAGCAAGTGTTTTAACAACATCTCCAGAAGACTTAAGAATTAATCTGTTCTGTTTGACCTCTAACATTGGCTTTCTGCATTACCCTACCACGATCGACCCATCAACCAGTTAACTCAGCTGTAAAATATTCCCTGATAGTGCTATCTTCTATCATGTGCATGATATGAGCGATCGATTCTGTTGAGTAGGTATAAAGAAAAAGGTAGGCAAACCTCTGACATAAACCTGAGTCCTTTGCTTTCCCAGCCTTGATGTAGAAATGTCAAGAAGAAGTCTGAAAGGCTGCTTGCCCATCTAATGTGAATGAAGTGGAATAAATGCATTTAATGTACTTCCTGCTGTGAACAGCATGAGGCTTCAACAATTCCACTAAGGCAAGATGACTGTTTGTCAGCCTGGCTGTAATGCTGTGTGCTCTCATGGTAACACTAGATACAGTAGTATGGAATTAAAATCACATGGGAAGACGGCCATTGACAGAAAACTTGGAGCAAACAAAATAACTGTAAGAATCCTCTTAGGTGCAAAACTCCAGCTCTGCATCCATCACACCTCTTCTCTTCTGATTTCCAAATGTGATTAAAAACCAAGCATTTAAAATTTGCCCACAACACAAAACAGAGTAAGTAAAGAACAGTCCAAATCAGCAGCCTGACAATCAAAATATTTGACTATGAAAGCCCAGAGCTTTGACTGCAAAGCCCTGTTGCAAGGACTAAAGCATTTTGTACCAGACTTGTGCACACAACACAGCAACACTGTTAGCATTAGAACCAAAAGACAGGCTTCTCATTTCCAGATGAATACTAACCAAAGAGCTTGAGCTCATTTTTTCTCTATGTATGTGAAACAGAACCATAGAATCATAGAATTAACACAGTTGTAAAAGACTTTAAAGATCATCAAGTCCAACTGATAGCCCTACACTTCTGTAGCCTCTAAACTACCTCCAGAAGCACCCCGGCTAACCATTTTTTTAATACCTCCAAGGTTTTTCAGAGTCGCAGCTTCAGCTGGAAAACAGAGAGCGCTTCCAGGCTGATCTTGCTTAGTTGTGCTTGGTGATTAAGGCATTTCCATGGAAGACTGGGGTCTGAGTGCTTTCAGAGTCTGAGACTAAACTCCAGGATTCCCCTCTCCAAGGTGAGTGAAAAGTGCACAGCAACCCTATCTTCATTTTCCTAGATGCACAATATTGATCTGTTACATAAAGCTCTTCCTCTGAATGAGCTTTATGCTGAACCCTGTGCGCTCTCTCTATGCAGGATAGGTATGTCCTGAGCCAGTGATTGAGCTCAAATTCTTCTGGAATTTCTGTTCATTCCCCAAATACTTGAGATGTATGAAGACAAGTAGTTCAGCCCATCAATTCTAACTGGACTTAGTAACAAAAGTTCCCATTTGTATGGAAAATGGTTGGCGGTTTTGTTTATTTTTTTTTATTTTATCTTGAACATCTAAACACCCACTGAAATACTCTTCAGCATTCATTTCTTTAGATTGCAACTAGATGATTTTAGATTTTTCTATAGAAATCTTAATTATTTTATAAAGCAGCAATAGCTATGTATCTCTTTGCTGTTTACTGGCATTTCACAGCAGGAGCTGGTTTAACACAAAATTAGAAAAAAAATGTCTTCCTTTGTGCCCAGTAGCGCTAAAGACTTTAGGTTGATTGGTAAATTTAATTAAGGGTAGGGTTTACATCTCGTGTCAGAAATCAGTGTATTCAGATGCACCAGGTACCCACGGTGATTTGTCTCAAGAGTTGAGATAATTCTAGGATGGGATGGTTTTTGGAGGTACACCTCTCTTTTTCCATTAACTATAGAAGGATCCTGGTGTTGCCTGCTTGAATGAGTTGTGTAAATGTATAGATGACTGAGATTACTGCCATCCCAAAATGGACAAATTGAATAGGTCTTTGCCCCGAATGACTTTCTTCCAATGGTTCACAGTTAACTCTCACCTCTGACTCAAACAGATCCATGTTTTTATCTTTTACCAATGGCATCCTGGCACGTATCAGGAATAGTGTGGCTAGTAGGTCCAGGGAAGTAATTTTGCCCCTGTACTCAGCACTGGTCAGGCCACATCATGAGTACTGTGTTCAGTTTTGGGCCCCTCAATACAAGAAGGACACTGAGGAACTAGAGCTCGTCCAAAGAAGGGCAACAAAGCTGGTGAAGGGTCTGGAGAACAAGTCTTATGAGGAGGGGCTGAGAGGACTGGAGTTTTTAGTCTAGAAAAAAGGAGGCTCAGGGGAGACCTCATCACTCACTACAACTACCTGAAAGGAGGTTGTAGAGAAGTGGGAGTCAATCTGTTCAACTGAGTAGTAAGTGATAGAATAAAAGGAAACGGTCTTAAGTTGTGTCAAGGGAAGTGTAGATAAGATATTAGAAAAAAATTTGTTCCTGAAAGGATTATCAGACATCGGAAAGGCCTGCCCAGGGCAGTGGTGGTGTCACCATCCCTAGAGGTATTTAAGAGTCATATAGATGTAGTGCTTACGGATATGGTTTAGTTGAGGGCTTGTCACTGTTAGGCTAGTGATTGGACTCGATGATGTTAGAGGTCTTTTCCAATCTAGGCAATTCTGTGATTCTGTGACGTGTAATTTAAGATCCAAGATTTCCATAAACAGCTTACTTTGCTGTGCGTTTCATTAACTTAATCCTTTTCTGCTTTTCTATCTGTTGTTAACTTCAGGACCTATCAGGAAAAGTCCCTTTCAAATCAAGAAATGTCTGTACAGCAGTATCAATTTAAAAATCACCCTTCACAAAATATAAAAATACCTGTGGCATGTTCCATATCCTATGATTTTTTTTTCAGATTTTGCTTTGGCAGCACAGCACAACTATAATCCCCAATTAAAGTATTCAGTTGCCAGGAATTTCTTTAATATACTCTGGTTCACCAGAAATTTGAGCACACCTCTTTTACTTTTTGTTTATTGTCATGATTGTATAGCAACTCAGCTATTTTAGTTAGACCCTAAGGGCCTTCCCTAGAAATAAAAGACTTTGATAATAGGTACTGAAGGTGAATGTTTCCTAATTAACTTGCATTGAATGCCAGAGGAGATAAGGTAATGTTGCCAGTGCTGACTTGACTTCATAGGAAAGATCTCATGTAGTATTATTAAACTTTGACCTTTGCTGTTTGTATCTTTTGACCTGAAGAAGTCAATGCATAATGTCAATTCAGTCACAGTGCCTGAAGAAATCACAACTTAATGACATGCTGTGACATTCATCCAAAGTAACTTTGTTAAGTAGAAGATGAATTTAAACAAACAAGCAGAAAAAAAATAAATAAATCAATAGATGTGAAGATACTAAAGTAGACTACAGAATTTAGTAGGATAACACTACTATAGCTCATAGGCTATTATATACATGCTAAAACTTTTATCCACCTCTATCTTAGCCATTTTCTGAATCAAGTTTTATTGCTAAAACCTAAGAAAATGCTTTTTATTTCACATAACATCCTGGTTTAACTTATTAAAATTAATTTTGTGCACTGCAAACAGTAATAACTAATTCTGCTTAAAATCCCCTGCTTATTTATGGAAAATTTGAATTTTAGGGTGTTAACTCACAGAGTGTTAAATTGCTCACATATTACATAAACATGTGTGTATATCCACAACCTGAAATAGGGATATAGATGTGTATGTGAATAAAGAAAGAAATATTTAAGATATAACTTACAATATATCTACTGAGTACTCTGCTTTTTTATAGATCAGGCAGCACAACAGATCTCAGGTGAAACAAAATGCACGTAAACTTTTCCGTTACTACGCATTATGTTTTTGTGAAAACTAAAAACACGGTAGAAAACTTCACCGTAACTGAATTGTCAGTAAGTTTTTGAATGCTCTGGATTTTTTTTGTGGGAGTACTTTCACTGATACAGAAAGCAAAAAAAAAAAAGATTTCTATCACACTGTTTCAAATACGATGTGTGCAACATTTTGGGTGCAAAAAGAAAAGTGAGTGTTTGTAAAAAATCAATCCAAACTTATCCTTCAAAGCCCCCTTATGTTTCAATACGTAAAATATTTTTTAGTCTTACCAAACAAAATGGATGTTTCAGTTGTTACATAATGAAAATGTTCTACTTTAATGTCCCAAATCCTTCCCCTGTGTTTCAAATAAATCCCACAGGATTGTTATTATTTGTTAAATAATTTCTGTTCAAAAGTTTGTAGCATTGAGGGAAGTTGTGCTTATAAATGTAGGGAATATTAGACTTAGAACAAAATGATGGTATACAAAGAAAATTACTTCTCATGATTTCTAATGGCTGTGTTAATACAAAGGGGATTTCTTGTTAACTTCCCTAATACATTCTGGGAGTTTTGTAAACTTTTACGTTTTTAAATTAAGTGCTGCGATTAAATAACTTTCATTATTTCTTATTCAAAGTCACTCTTGGTTACTGTTAAAATGACAATATAAGCCTATGAATGACAATATCTAATTTTAAATGCTAAAACCAGAATACAAAAGTGTTTCCTCCTAGGCACTGAGGTACCCACTGAAGTTAGATGCTCTTATTTCAGCTCATCTCTGTTTTAAATAATCTCTCAGAGAAACATTCTTCCCATCCCAAACTTCCCATAAACCGTAAGAACATCTTCCAAAGCTGGGTTATCAGCTTCTTCATGGACATATTTTTTTTTATAGTTACTCTTTCAATATTCTATGCTCTGCCATCTACAAACTGTAAAGTTCATAAATCCATCAAAATCATTCAAAAAATCAAACTTTTGTAAAAATCCTACGCAAATAAACCTGTGTTTGCTATCACAGCAGTCAGATAAACATATTTCTATTTCAGCTTGCATTTGATATATGCTCTTACTTTACATGAAGTGTTACTTCCAACTGGTGTGTTCATTACTGCTCTATGATTACTCAAATGCTCCACAGAGAAAACAAAGTCGCCTCTGTCACAGGATTACACGTGAGAAATTCCAGCCAGACCGGGTATTTACTATGCAATTAGATGGGTGTTAACTTCCTGCCTTTAAGAGCTGTCTTTTATATCCTTAAGTAGGGAGAAATCACCGTGCTGATAATAACTGTCTATCTTGGCATCAGACTTTCAAAGAGGACTGTGCTATATAATTCCTCACATTAGTCTTTAGGAAATATGATGGAGTTACAATAGGTGATTTATGGCCTCACACAGAGGACTAAAACAACTTATCAGTATTCCTTTCACAGAATTCACAGTTGAGATGTCAGCCTCCAAACTCTTTGCATAAATGAAGGCAATTGTACCAGGAAAAATTCTGCTGTTCTTCCTAGAAAGAGAGTTTCCACATCAGTGCTAGGGATGCTAAGGAGAGGCCTGATGCTGCAATAATATTTACATGTGTTTTCAAAAGCAGTTGGTGATACAGTGTGCTGATTCTGCTCTTCCTTAGCCACAGAACTCTCTCTAATCACCACCAGAAATGCCATTTTCAATGCAATATCTCAGAGCTATTGACCACTTGAACAAAGGACATAATTCCTGTCAGCACTTCTTCACTGAGGTGATTTCTAAAGCAACGTTATTGTCTTTTGATTATTTGCTTTTTTAAAGGAAGCATACATTCTTCCTTCTAGGAAGAAATTTAAATGCAGCATCAAATCAGAATGAAGATAGCCTGCCCCTTAGCAGCATCTAGATGGCTTCTGGTCCATCAGAGTCTCTAATATGGCCTTTTGGAGCATAATGCAATAGCCCTGAATGCTTTGTGGACACAATCTCAGAATCACATATGCAAGGGTGCCCATGCAGGATGACATTTTGGTTCACACCTGTTACTGTAATGGAATAGAACGGTGCATCTCCTCACTCCCAAATCACACAGCTGATGTGATTTTCCCAAACCACAAAATGTCAATACTAAATACTTGAAAAATCCCACATAGTTTTCTAATAGTATTTTCAGATCTCAGTATGGAAGCACCATGTATTTTAATCACCAGGAAGAAGTGTAAAATCCAATTTCTACCTGCTGATTTGAGTGTCGATGCTATTTTTAGTTTCTGTTCTGAACTGGTGATACCACTTTATTACGTGAAGTCTTACCGTCATCCTTGTCAGGTGCAATGGTAATTCGAGTGCTTGGGAATTCTGCACCAATTCTTCCACCCATCGGCATGCTCAGTAAAACATCAAAGGTCTCAGCCTCTTCATACAAAGAATCATCTATGATGACGATCCGACACATTTTTTCTCGTTCGTCTTTGTCAAAACGTAGGATGCTGTTGTGATCCTCAGGCCTGGATATGTAGTCGGAGTAAGAAAGTACAGAGGTTGGGGCAGTGCCAGATGCTGTTCCTGTGGCATAAAAGGAAAAGAGTCATTATACATACCGTGGTTATAATGATCCCCTCACAGAGGCTGAATTGAATTTTCATTATCTATTTACTTTTAGGTGATAAGATGGATTGAAACCTCTGACCAGGCTACATTTCTGAGGTCCGTGGAGGAACTACTCAGTATATGATGCAATGTAAGCACATGGCTCCTCAAATTAATTTCCAGTTGTCCAGTCAGAAGGAATACTGTAGTCTAACACAAGAGACACAGACCTACAAAGAAGACCCTGTGAGGTTTATCAGCTAACTCCCTTATTATATTTTTACCCATTGCAGATATTGGTGGACCAGAAATCAACTATTACAATACAGAATTTGATAAAAACAAATTATGTTGATTCCAGATCACCTCACCAAAAATGTTGCTTTATCTCTGCAGGTGAAAAATAATATATAAAATCACCAGTGTAGAGACACCATGCTCTGCATGGATATAATTAATAGGAGATTGAAAGATTGAGGAAGGATAAGCATGGCAATTAAGTAATATTATTTTACACCATTTTTTTCATTGTAAAGACAAACAAAGGATATCTTGAGCAATCACTGCAGTGCTTTCAGTTCTCATCACGTTCATATACATGAAGCTGTATATAAAAAACTTGCAGAAGGATAAAGAACACAGATTCTCTTTACCTATTAACAAACTGCAGAAATTTGGAACATTATGAATTTTCAGCTATATTCAATAATACTCTAAGACAGATTGCAAAGGTGAATACATTTCCAGTTGTGACCAAAGATATTTAGATGAAAAAGTAATTAACTGTTATAAATAATTTTATTTTGTAATAGATGGAACAATTCCTTTTGCTTTTCTGTCTCTTTCCTTTATTTTTTCCTATAGTAGATTCTGTTACCTTGTTGTGTGTAGCAGATAACCATCAGTTCCTGGCTCACATCTCCACTTCTTCTGACTGGTATAAATAACTCACCAACATCTTCTTCAATAGTATAGGTGGACTGAGGAATAAAGACAGTTGATTCTGCAAAGAATAGACATTTGTTTATGTGGATTTATGGCCTCAAAGAGTCACCTATTAAATAGCAAAGAGCGTTTTAGTATATTCTGAAGTGCAACCAATAACTCACATTTATCAGCAAAGGCACTAAATTTTAAGAAAAACTTGGTGACAGAAGTAATCTTTCAGAAATTGAAATGAAAATCAGATCATTAGGTCTGAATTCACAAGTCCTAACTAAGCAGTCTCTAATGTGACTAATTTACTTATGATGCAAGACAGTGTTTGGAGAATTTGTCCACAAGGTCTATATTTTTTTTTAATTTCTGTAGTATTTCATCGTTAGCTGTTAGTGATAGAAGTATCAGTAGTACAGCTCACATACAGGCTGTGGTTTTGCAAGGTCATTCTTTAATTTATTGCATCAAGATAACCATGACAATCATTTGGCATTGAGGATGCAAGATTGAGCTCTTGCTATCTTACTCTAACTTGGACATTTAATTTGATTTGGCTACGTGTCTATACTCCTGTTTTACTCAAAGGAGATTTAGCCAATACAGTCAGTGAAGTCTGGAGAGCAATCTCACTGTAAAACGTATCAGACCAAAGAATGCCAGACCTGCTTTTCAAGTTAAAAAAAAACCCACAATAAAATGCATTTTAAACTCCTTCATTATTTTATACTCATATAAATAGATTGCTGAGCTTCATGCTGTTACTGGGGTTCAGGATCAATTTTGCTCTTGTTCTCTCAAGAACAAAAGGTGATTATGGACATAATTATAAAGCAACTTTACAGTTTCATTAATATGACTGCAACCCAAACAGAATATAATTCTGTATAATATTAAATCAAGTGTTATCAGCTGACTGTGCAAAGCAAACTTTTTCATCATTTCAGAGCACTTTGGCAAACAGCATTCTGAAAATTGCCACGTGACCACTTCAAAAACATGTTCCAGGTTTTATTTCTCCAACTGGAAAATGCCACTAGCACGACTTAAGGTCAAAAGGCTGCCTTAAAAATGCTGTAATTCAGGTTTGATAAACTCTAGACACTTTCACTATTCTAGCAAGTCAAAAATTAAACATGAAAACCACCAAATCCCTATCTTTTTTTTTTAAAGTAAGAACATTAAAAAAAAATAAATAAATTGTTCCTTTTATTTCTCCCTTCAGAACTAAGCTGACAAAAGTAAAAATTCTATCCTTCAAAAAAAAATGCAGGAATCTGATTTGTCCTGCTTCCTATTTCTCTCATAATTAAGGCCTATAACTTATGCAACTAGACTGCTCCAAGGCTCAAATCTGTTGGGATCAACCAGTCTGGACTTTCCTGTACGATCCCCTCCCACATGAATTATCATGGTAGAGTAAATCAAGGCAGCCTCCAGCCACCTGTGCAGATACACTCCGTTTGCAAACACATTGAACTGAAATCCTGTGATACTTAAAATGAAAATAAAATTAAACAAAATAAAAACCCTAGAAAGAATATAGAAAAAATGCAGGCATGTAATCGAGGCATACTACCTTAGTTATATATTCATTAATCGCTTAAACTGATAGGGGACAAACAGCTACCCAATATCCAAGTCTGCCTTCAGAAATATTCTGAGGAAAGGTAAGCTTTACTGCCCACTGTTACTCATAAGATTTGCTGTCCAAATGTCTTTTGGGATATGCACATATTGGCAGTACATTTCTGAAAAGGTTCTTACCATCTCCTGGGTCAATAATTTCCACCGTGGATACATCAGGAAATTCCAGGACTGCCATGACAGGCTCAGAAAGAACAATTTGAAAGGACTCAGATTGTTCATGTTCTCCATCACTCAAAATCCGTACTCGCCACGTAGCTAAGGTTTGTCCAGGATTAAACTGCACCTGCTTCTGGGCTTTTCCTCTGAAGTCTTTATCTTTCTTGGCAGTACCATCTTTGGTGCTAATACCTGCCAAAATCAGAAATTTGGGTCATTAAAAACCTCACCTATGATTTTTATTTTTAAGAAAAGGTTTAGAATAATATACTGTTCACAGCCTAAGAGTGTTCAAGCCGACTCCATTCTCTTGATCAATTTTATACTGGTGTAACACATAGAGGTGGAAGCACATCAATTATGAAAAGCAGTTTGGACGGAATTAGTCAGAGCAAAACTAACTACAAGAAAAACTCTACATTATCTGAGGTTACAGTCAAGTTTCCATTTCTCCATAATTCAACTATGGATGCCCAAAAAGGTCAACAGATTTTTTTCCCCCCTTTAACATGCTGGGTTCTCTTCTGTTTCAGAACATCGAAATAACATGCTGTCTGAAACCCTCAAAAATATGCATTTATCTTAGAAAAAAATAAAAACACACCTGGAAAGTTCAGTCCTCAAGGGTAAAGCTAAGGAAAACACAAAGACACAAAGGAGTAAAACATATGGAATAAGGATGAAAGAAGATGGAAAATCTGAACCATTGCGGTAATTCTCACTACAATAAGTATTTAAAAAAAAAAAAAATTACCCTCTTATTTCAGTGTTTGCCTAATGACAATCATTAAACTCAAGTCAAGTTGAAACTGTGAAGCCATGGGATAAAAAACGATACAGCTCATCTCACCAAGACAGCATAGACCTTACTGCTTCAGACCCAGGTTGCTCTAAAATGCCTTTTCATTGGTGTTTCCCTCCAAGTTTAAGTCTTAAATTAGACAGTTCTTCAGAACTATCTCCAACTCATGTATTTGGCGTCTACTTGAACCCCACAGTACCACTCAAAGTTTAAAGGTTTTTCTCACATTTTCAGAGAAAACTTAGAACTTCTCCCTTCTCTGCCTGTTTCTTCTGTATTGTTTAATGTATTAAAACATATCATCTTTCCCTTGCCTTGTCTTTCTTGCTTCCTGCTTGTGCCTCCTCCTAGTGTAAGTCATAGCCAGGATTTTACATAAGCTATAACCCTTCAGCCTCTATGGCACTGCACATGGACCAGAAAAGCCAGTAAGCATCTTAACCAATATCCTTCATGTTCTTTACCACTCTGTAATTCCATTTTGCAGGACTAAGGTAGTCAGAGGAAAGTTATTCAAACTGCTTTTGCTGGATTTTGAGTCATCTCAAATCAGAAACTGAACTTGAATCCACAGGTACACAATTTTGTAAACACTCTATTTGAAGGATCAGAAGTCAAATCAGTATCTGTTAATCAGTACCAGTAACTAATTTACACCTTACATCCTTAACTTTGCAGTTCATTCATCTCTTTTATTCTTTTACTTTCTTTAAAAGAAGTGTATTATAAAAGTTAGTTCACTGTTCAAAACAGAATCTTTTATGTTAGAACCAGGTAGTTAGTGCCTACATCCCTTAAATCTAATGCCAAAATTGGTGTCCCAACTACATCTCAATACTTGAAACTCGGATTCTTCAGAAAGAGACTGAAACAGAAAAGTGATTTCTAAGCACGAGCTTGTGCTCCATGTCAGGTAAATGTTTACATATCTCTGCAAAATTTGCTTTAAATTCAGTGCCCTTTTAAATCAGTGTAGACTCACCATAGGTTTTGACATGAAACTCTACAGGGATAACGCTCCTTGGTCCAAATGTATCACTAGGAAGAGGATGGGAACAAATCCAGAAGCTAGAGACAGGTGTGAGGTTGCAGAATGTGATAACATGGTCTTTTCTCACCTTTTCACTCCCCAGACACTGCAAACAGCTTTCAACACCTCCTGTATCAGCTTCCGTTGGCTGCCAACATTGACTGAAGAAAACGAGCCTAATAGCCTTGTAGCTGCTAATCAGACCAGATTACAATAGCCTTCCTGGGAAATGAGCTATCCTTATTGTTGTCTTTCCAGTTATTACAACTGTACTTTCTCAATACAGGAAAAATATTACTTGGACAGGATTTTGTGAAACAACAGTGGTGTCAACTGAATCAAAGAAAGAACTGGGGCTCGGTTCTTAGGAAAAAAACTAATTGCAGAAGATCAAAAGAAAAAAAAAGGTGAAAACTTCATCATAAAACTAAAAACAATATATATACATACTTAGTATAACAAAAGATACTTGGTTTAATAAATAAGCATACTCCTTTGAATCTAGTTTGTTTAGTATGAAACATCAGTAAAAGGATATAGCTGTACCGATAGATTTTATCAACTGGCTGGACAGTGATTTGTAGATGCAATTTAAAAGTTTAAAATTGAACTTACTTATAAAAGAAGTTTCTCCCAGGTAACCTCTCCGTTTAAGAGTGACATCAAGATATTTGGAGTCTTCATTTACTAAATAATACTCCTTTTCTAAGGAGATCCATGCCCAGTTCAGGCGAAAATGTTGATTCTTCAGCTTATTGCCTCCTGCACAACAAAATGATAAAGACATATTTATTATTTTTTCTTTTTTGTTAAATCCAACTATGTTGTTTGAAGTTAGTGTAACCTGTATCCAGGGTGAGATGCATATCTTAGATGGACAATACAATCCATATGTTTTAAAGACTTAGAAATAACCAGAACTCAGCCATGATACACTTGGTGAATACAGGAATAAATTCTATCTTAGATGTATACAAACTAGCCAAATTAATTCCAGAGTACATTAATTTTCTTCTTTTTCAAGTGCAAGAGAATAAGAACTAATCAAAATATATTTATGAAGTCTTTTTTCAGAAACTACAAAAATTGTGGGTGATCGAAGTGTCTGCAGAACCGTATTGGTATTTCCGAATAACACACAGAGGACTTCCTCAATATGATCAGACTGCCAGAAGCACTGGGAGACCCTTAACATCCTGAGAGACTGGAGATGATACCTATCAGCTTTTAGACTGCATTTACTCACACAGCCCGCTTCTAAAACTCACTACTTTGTTCACTAAATCTAAAAATTTCTGCTCTTAACTGGTTTAGAATTTATGCATCACTTCTGTATGTTTTTAGGAACAGCTTTCAGGTCTTCCTCGGGAATGATTTCATCAAGATTAAGTAATCCCCAATACACATCACCGTTTATAGCTATGTTGATGCCCTCCTGAGTTTACATGCTTGTAATTATTGGGTTAAGTATGACTGCCTGAGTCACTTAAGAAGATTTAGAGAAATAAAAATGCTTATTGGAATTCTCTAACTATTTTGCAATGATCTGTATTCATCACATAATGAATGCACCCAACTGAGTAAACTGCTGAGATATGTTCTGAGAATCAAATTTTCTGTAGATGAAAAGAAAAGACGTCCTCACAGTTCTTTTTACACAGGCAGAACTGTAGCAACACGCTCCCAGTGAAGAAAGCGGACTCCAGGAATCCTTTCCAAGGTCTCTACTGTAGCAGTAGCACAACCATTTCCTTGCAGACTCACTGAACACAGATGGCTTCTCTGCACTCAAACATTGGGAATTGAAAGGGTCAGTGGGTGCAAGCTGGAATATAGGAGGTTCCAGGTAAACAGAAGGGAAAACTTTCTCATAGTGAGGGTGACAGAGCACTGGAACGGGCTGCCCAGAGGTATTGTGGAGTCTCCTTCTCTGGAGACAATCAAAATCCGCCTGGGTACGTTCCGGTGTGACCCACTCTAGGTGCCTGCTCTGGCAGGAGGGTTGGACTCGATAATCTTTCAAAGTCCCTTCCAACCCCTAACATTCTGTGATTCTGTGATTCTGTGAAAGCGTTCCAACGCAAGCAGTACACTCAGCTAGGGAAGTGGAAAGGTTAACACAGACCAAGTTAGCATCTCAGGCTGACAGCTGTTGATAGCATTGTCCCTAAGCTGAAGACTGTATTTCCTCTCACAATAATCAGAAGAACCTTCACAGTACACCTCAAACAAAAATGCCCATATATTTATCAACAGAAGTAGGGTCCCTTTTTTGAAGCCCAAGCAATGCAGGAATATAGAAAGCACCCCTCAGAGTTCTGGAGGGGATAATACATAAGTTATTTAACTCCAGCTGTAAAACACAAAGGACTGGCCTAAAAACTGAGCATGTCTCAGCCGCATCCCTCACTCCCAGCAGAAATGAAGTTGTTGTGTTTACAATTAATGGGGTCTGTGTAACTGTAAAACAACAGGAAATGTTCATTGAAATGGCAGGCTTCATGGAGTTTTTTCTTAGTCTAAAAAAGCAATCCAGAAACAATGAATGCAAACAGATAGCACTCTAAGGTCCAGCTAAAAATGCTAATTTTTTTTTTTCAGTTGGAAAGGTAACAGCTGAAAAGAGCTAGCATCCATTTTTATGATGATAAACCAAGTATTTGAATAACAGACGGAATATCTCAAATTAGTTTAACATATCTCTGATAAAATATAGCATAGCTTTACTTTCTCATGTACATTTTACCCTCATCTATTCACTGATTTCCCACAGTAAAAAAAGTATTTCTTGTCAGTGTAGGGATTCTGGACGTCACAGATAAAAGGGCATGACAAATCAAGTTCTGCATACCACTCTATTGGATGTTTGCTATTACTCCGGAGAATCCTCTACTTTCCACAGCAAAGAATAAAATAATCTGTTCATTTTACTGAAGGCAGATGCTCAACTCAATAACTCTCTTCTGGGAATGTTTGCTTGTGGGAGAGGCTGTAGCCTGATTTCTTTCCCACAAGGTGCTGCTACAGAACAAGGTTTGCTCAGGTAAGGACTGTCTGAAACATGCAAGGAATTCTCTTTAGAAAGTAACACTCCCGTACACAAGCCAGTGAATAAAGCAACTTCTCTGAACAGCAGAGAAAGGTATCTAAGTATTTCAGTTCACTCATAACTACTGGAGGAAGAGCCAAATGGAGGCTGGTTTTCCCCTTCCAGTTTCTTCCATTCGATTCCTGGAAAAATTAGGCAGCCCTCTCATATGCTTCCACTCTGCTTCAAAGACAAGCTCCTATATTTCTTTACTGACCTGTTGACTAGGAAAAAACCAACCCCCATCCCTGTGCAATCTCCCATAAAGGCAATGGTACTGTGTAAACAGAAGGAGGGAAATGGTTACTAGAGTATGACGCCGCACTCCTCGCCCTGCTTCTTTCTGCTCTTTTGATCTCTATTTTTACTGACAAAAGGGAGGGCTACAAACACACATATTGAAAACTGTAATGAGCACCACAAGAAAACCAGTAACTATGGTGTTAGCAATACCAGCACTTACATTAGGTTAAGCCTTAGGTTATGTCTTCTCAGAAGTTTCTTGGGACAAATGCAACAGAATACGCCTTGTTCTTTAATCTAGGGAGAAAAGCCCTTTGTGTGTCACCCTTGAACACACTGTACAATTTAAACATAATTTGACAGAAGGATAAAAGTTTCTAAGGTATAAAAGGAATGAAAATTTACTGCCAGTTATAAGAGAGAGAACTTATATCACTACAGAGAGAAAATACTGCTGCATGAGATTACTAGAAAGGAGAATGTTAAGACATTGGAAACCTCCCAGCTGAAGGAAAAGTTTCTAGCAGAGTTTGTATCTCTTTAGACAGAAGAGAGCCTGGGGGTAGGAGAGCAATTGGAAATCTGAGATAATTTGTTCTACTGTCCAAAAAAATAATGGTTTAAATTATGCTGAGGACACAGGCACACCATCTACAGCTTGCTTACACACAGGTCTCTTACATTTCATCTTCAGTGTCTTAAGCAGTTCAACCTTAAATGTAATCTATATCTGCACATAATTACTGAACATATCAAAATTACTACACAAAAGAAAAAATCCCAGTAGTTAAAATGGAACGGTCATACAGAGAAATTTCAGTAGCCAGCTACCAAAGCAGTTAATTCCTGTCATTGATGCTATGGAAAATGTTGAAACATACGGAGTAAGAAACCCAGTAAGTGCATGAAATTTAGGAAGCAAAAAGCACAAGAAAGGCAATATGAAAGATTTAACATTGTCTCAGTTCCATCTATTTCTTGCTTTCAGCAGTTTCTTTCTATTTTTTCTTGGAGTAAAAAAACCCCAACTAACCAAAGAAAAAAGTATTATTTCTAAGAGGCTTCAGCAATCGTCCATTTCTACAGGGCTACTTCTGTCCCTGAAATAGATCTTGTTCACCTTTTAGAAGGTGTAGTAGTTAATTTATAAAATTTAGAATTTTAAGAAAAGAATACAGATATTTTAGATCTTGCTTCCTTCCTTTGTTCTTTTTGTATTCAGACGATACGTTTTCTAAATTATACAAACCATTGCATGGTCCAGTGTCCTCAAAGGATAAAATCAATGTCATTTTTTTACTATTGTTATTATTATTGTTGTTGTTACTGTTATTAGCAGTAGTATTACAGACCTCTGACACAGTAGAGCAGAAAGTGTATGATACATCTTATTTCCAGTATTTATCTCGGGGCTAGAAATCCTAAACTGTCTGTATAGTCAAAACCAGAAAAGAGGCATTTTGTAAGGCTATGACTTACTTTAGGCATCTATTTTCGAAAAAGATGAACTGTGCCTCAAAATATGCAGAAATGCATGCATTTTTCCTCAGCAGCTGTTAAAGGTGTCTGTTGTGAGACTAGTTATGTCGTTGACATTTTCATTACAGTCATCTAATGCTGGGTAAGATGAATTCCCCTATGCCCAAACTAGATGCAACTTGACCCTTTTCTACAACATAGTAGAGACAAGCACCACATAAACATAAGGTCTGTAAAGAATATTCAGAGTGTAGCTTTCAGAAAATAGAAAATTTCAGAAATAAAATAGCACAGGGCATCTTAATTTGTTTCCCTATTTAATTATCTGCCCTACAATAATATTTCTATAAGCAAATGAATTTTGCATTGCTCACTGGCACTTGCCCTGGGCATGGTCAAACATTTAGCTTCCAGGCAAATAATCAAGGTACTATCCCTCAATGACAGTTTTGCTTTTGTTCCTCTCCCAGACAAGTGCTTGGAACACAAATACATCGGAAGTTCGAAGAGACATCGGAAGTTTGAAGAGGGAAGCCATTACTAGAGTGCTTTTAAAACTAAACAAAAGGAAGGAGAGCTGTGTTATGAGGAGGTAAATCTGAAGTAACATTGCTTATATATCAATGAGACATGGTTGGCAAGACGTTGCTATAGTGATGCATGGAAACCTGTTTCTTGAACGTTTCTCTTGCCAGAGATCAGAGTTCAGCCGTGCTAAATCAGAAGATGCTAGAAAGGACATGGTGCACTGAGACGTTAATGAGAAATTAGAGGGCAAAAGTTCTGACACAGTCAAAAGCTTTGTAAGGAGCTAAAGCAAAGGATCTAGAATAAGGAAGGTCACAAAGTCACTTCCTGGCTGAGGCTTCCTGACTGACTGAGGCTGCTGAGGACAAAAACCTCTGAAAAGGTTTGCCTAAATATGACAAGTTGAAGATGGAAGTCACCTAGAATCAGTCTTTTTAGCAGTCCTGTCAGCAAAGTGGTCACCTGTCAGAAAACAGCGATAGACTGGTTTTGCATAGGTCGTCAAACATTCCTAGAAACACCAGTCTTAGTCACTCATCATGAATAGAAGAGGAGGGGGACGAGGACTTGGTCAGTAAACTGGTTAAAAGAAAAAAATACTAAAATTAATATTGCCATTTAAGCATTTATTTTTCTAACCATGCTGCTGAAATATCTTTAAAAGGATATAAAACCTCCATAAGAAACACAGATTAAATTTTCAGAATTTTCTATCATGATGCAAAGAACTCAGGGAAGGAAAAAACCTGTTCCGATTCTCTCCACAGGTCACTGGGCTATATGAAGACAGTGTAAAATACATCTCTATCATTAAATTGTGTCTCTTGAGCACAGGTGACCTGAAGGGCATTCCATAAAGAATGTCTGATTGTAGCCTTGCTGTCCCTAGTTGCTACTCCAGAACCCTAATTCATAAACAAAAGCATACAACTACACCACAATATTCGCTTATTCACTACTGATGTACTTGAGACAGATACTAGCTTCCCTCCATAGCATCCATGGTGTGATGAGTTAGAGAGGAATGAGCTAGAGAGGGCCTAACCTGTATAACCAGAGCCACACAGACTCATTGTGTCCACAAGTTGATGTCTGTGCAAATACAGCTGTCTGCTACTCATAGAGCTTTATGGTGCAACATAGCTGCTCTCTTTAGTCATAGGGTGAGGTTGTTTAATGAGGAAAAAAATAATCTATAAATTCTTCCAGGGCAAATAACATGTATGAAACAAAGAAAGATAGACGAAAAGAAAAAAACCCAAACAGACCAGAAAGAAGAGTTTCTTTAAAATTTTTACTATTGGTCTTTTCTCTTTTCTTTTCTTATTTTGCTTCCTAAACAGACTGGAAGAGGATGTTTAAAATGAGATTCAGAGAAACTGTAAAATCTTAACAGTCTGCCTATAATTTAGGAACCATAGCAAGACATCTTAACAAATCATGTTTCCTTCCCTCCTTCTCCAGCTCTTTCCAGGTTCTGCTACTGCTTGCGGATTTGTTTGCCTGTCTGCAAGAGCTGCAGTTTTTCTTCATGGGTTCAAATTATTTGACCTTACAGGGTGCTTCATTCAGACAGGGTAACTGAAGTCAGCACCACTCTATCCTTCTCCTCGTAGCAGCAGGCATGAGGCATCTGAAAATCCTGAACTTGAGTTCAACTTGCAGAGAAAACACAGAGAAAAGAAAAGGGAATTGTCCATTTTTAGACATCTGCTCCATTTTCATCTTCCGATTAGCCTCCTTCTGTGCCAAGCCAACTTAGTTAAAATATACGAGGATAAAATTACCTCAACAATTTTATTAGACGTAAAATCTGATGTGAAATGCAGAAATCTTAGTCCTCAATATCATGATTTCCCATTTAGCCCTGAAGCTCTCTGCCAACCTTAACACTGCCCAAATTTTTTGATCCCCACACTATTTGCTAGTCATTATTCATAGTTTGTATGCCAGACTAGAAGAGGAAGATACAATCTTATGTGATTCTGCTAGTCAGAATGAATATAGAGAAAATATTATATGCTCAAGTCAAGACACATAGTTTCTACAACTCTGCTTTGCCATACTGTGTCATAGTCCCAGCACATTCTAGCTCCAGGTTAAAAAGACAAAGGTCTCAAGTAAATTTTTTGTCTGTCAAACTATTAAAAAACTTTCAATCTATAAAATAGATTATAAATGTTCTTTATTCAGTGCACTGGACTAGATGACCTTTAAAGGTCCCTTCCAACCCAAACTATTCTATGATTCTGTGTTCACATGCTATGCCTTCTGCCAAGATCATCATCATCTTCTAAAACTGCCCTAATTTGTGTAGAGAAACTATTTGCAGAAGTGAAATGCATAAGTAGACCCAGCACATAATACGTGTCATTAGAATGTTTTGAATTGCCTTCAACAATGCATAAGCTAACCTAATAAATGTATTCAATTAGAAACACATTAAAATGCTTCCCTTTTATAAGTCTTTTTCAAATTTACCACAATGGACACCAATCATTAAAATAACTTGCTGAACTTTGCACCCTCCTGCACTCTATCTGCCGCTGTAACTCAATATATTTGCACAACAACCAAAACCAACCCCCTAAGCTAGCCCCTAGAGACTAGGTACTAAAACAATGCTTTCTCTGACTTCTCATGAGAAAACACACACTTCCCAGCATTATGGACTTGGCTTGCCTGAAGTGTAATTGCTGGTATCCAATGAACTGCAGACAGTTTCCGTCTTTCAGTAGTTTCTGTAACTCTTTTTTTGCTTCTGTTTTATGTCTACCCCCAAGAAACAAGTTGGAATGGCCACATTTGCCGGGGCTCAGACGAAGCAAATGCTTGAAGTCACGTAGCAGAATAAATATCTGAAGAATACTGTATGGTTGCTTTGTTACAAAAAGAAAAGGGGAAGTGAGAGAAGAGGCATGAATGTAAAGGCTAGCTTGTGCATATTACATTTTTATCCCAGTAAAATTCAACTAAGCGTAACTAAGGATGTCTCCGAGCACAGTCTGGAGATTCACGCTGCGTTAGTTTAAGGAATTCCCAATTCAAATCTGTGCCCAGTTCTTGTGCAGGAGATTAACCAGATTCTGACTAAGAGATTAGTCAGATTTTCATTTACAGAAAGTGTGGAAGCAAACATGTGCTGGCTCTTCAGTCACTACATTTCATAGCTTTAAATCAAGTTCAGTTTAAATCAGCTCAGTACAAATCTGTCCACCAAGAGCCACGAGACCAGCACTCTATAGGCTGCACCAAGAGGCCGTGACCTTTCAAAGGAAAGAGCAAAGCAGATAAAGAGCAATTCAGGTTGAAACATCAGAAAAAAACCAACAAAAAACTGGAGCACTGTGTGTGTTTGGAAGCCTTCATAGATGTTAAGCGGTTGGCTTTGCAACAGATTTCAAGGGAATCTGAAAGATCCACTTGCTGGTGTGGGATTGTGTGCTGTAAGCAAGGGACTAGCTCTGCAAGACCTGAATGCTTCTTACTTCCACAGTTTCAGTGGTGAGTATGTAACTAAGTCCATGGATTCAGGCTACTACTGAAGTGCTACTAACTGAAATGCTCAAGCAGATACCCACATAGGCTGCTGAATAATTAACAAAAGAGAAAGACATTGAACTATTCAAAAGGTTCTTAGCAGGACTGAAAAATTAGAGCCGCACAAAACATATTCATATTATTCCTCTTCTCCCTAAAAAGACCAATCCATCAAAATCAAAGACATTCACAAAAAGACCGGTTTTGATCAGTATCTTTACTGAAAATATTGGTAGAGAATAAATGTTGAATTTTCACCTTTTTCTACAGTCTGCCTCAAGTATTTAAGGAATAAATAACTCATATTAATGCTACAATAAATGTAAATGTAAAAACTAAAAATACTAAATTGTACATTTCTTCTTTTTTCTTTTTCTTTTTTTTTCTTTTTTTTTTTTTTTTTCAAATTAAAAAGCCTGTGCTCAATTTTTTTTGCAAAAAAAATCAGAATTTTGATTTTTTGGTCCTGATTCACAATGAAATCTCTCCAAACATTGTCATAGGATAAGAAAATTTCTTATTGCTCTGCTTAAAGACTCAGCAGCTGTTTAGTGTTTATATTTGGAGAATATATATAGAATAGAATTTACAAAATCAGTTTAGCTAATACTTTCTTCTGACAATCACACTCTAGAATTTGATTAATCTCATTTTAAAGTAGACACTTAAATATGTCAGATGCAGCCTAAATTTTCCTCTAACAGAGTAAGGAGTTTAAATGAAATTAAGTGTGGGCTAAAAGTAAAATAATAACAGTTCATTAGACAAAAAAAAAAATATATTAACCATACATATTTCTATACTATATTCACAAAAGAATGGATATATAACAGTTGTTCTATATAAATACCAAAAATAACACATTACAGCACTTTAAGATCTTGCGACATTCACAGTGCAGCCAGACAGGTTACCGTGATGACTAAAAGATCTGATCTAAATCCCATTGATACATTGGATCATCATACAGTTTGTATGGTAAGATTTCTCTGGAAATTGAAGTGCCACAAGTATCAGGTTCACAGAAAGTATGTTTCATCATTAACACAAGCCTGTTCTCATTACAAACCAGAGCCGACAATGTTTTATTTCCAGAAATACTTTTTCTTGCTGAATCTCAACAGGAGTGAGGGATTTATCACAGAATCTGCTCAAAACAATTCCTAATCAGGCTCTATCCTCTCAGCTTGCACACACTACTGGGGAAAAGGAAAAAAAGACATCTAAAATTATGAAAGTAGAGTGAGTTAAGGGATCAGGACATACTACAAATAATAACCTGAAGATATGCCGAATGCACCTGATTTTGGCCTGTATTGGAGGTCAAGCAGCCACTAAGAGGCTGGTGTTTGGAAGGCAGACCTCTAAGAAACTCCCGTGCATCAGGCACATGCAAAAGTTGGTGCTATACTCACTTTGCAAGATGACAGATAATGAAGCAGAAGAAAGACTTTATTTTGCCCTGGTACTCTATCTAAGGTGATGAATAGGGAAAAAAAGAGGTAAAAAAAAAAAAAAAAGTGTAGCACCTGTCTCTTGGTTGGAGTTGCTGTATTAGCAATCAGCAGGTAGCCGATAGCCTTTATTTGAAAGAAGTAAAGGACAAGGAAGAGAGTAAAATCTTTGGGATCTTACTCTGTCTTCTGGAGAACTAACTCGTAAACAGATTCAAGAGAAGCAGAATAAAACCAAAAATAAGGGTATGGAAACTTGATAACAGGAGAGGGAACATTTGAAAGGGGACAGTTGACAGCTACTGAACTTGAAGACAAGAGATTGGCCACTTAAGGGTAGGCTTCGTGTTACCTGATTTTATAAGGTAAGAGACACATGTTTAATTTAAGCTGTCTAGGCACAATAAACAGAAAGAATTGCATCTTCAGGTACTGCAGGCACATTTGGCATGAACAGTGGGATTACTCTCTGGAAAGATTTGGCCACCTCTACTGAATATAATGGGAGAGCGTTGAACCCACCAGTCTAGATGGCCAATTAAAGTCTAATGATCCGATTTTCCTGCATGCACAAAGGAGAGGGCTGAGAAAACTTGAAAATATGACTAGTCCTGGACTGGAATATGGTAAACTTGCAACTTCAAAAAATGTAAAAGTAATCTTCAGAATATTTAAAAACAACAACAAAAAAATCTATTTGGTTCAGAAGAATTATTCTGTTATTATAAAGGTTTTTCCACATCGTTGTTAAACTAATTAGCACTTTATGTAGTCACAAACTAACACCTCCTCAGAAAAAATAATTTAAACTTCCTTGTGAGCAGTAACAGAGAAAACCCAAACATACCACTCAAGCTGTCATGTCTATCATTAAATAATGCCCTTATTACCTAAAGCAGAATACCTTTTTTTTTTTTCCTAAGGATCCACACCCTGCACCTCCCTCTGAAGGAAAAAAAGCACCACCTGGATTAGTAAGGTTTCATGCATGCATGGCCTGCAGCAGTAAGTAAATTTATTAGATCTCTGGCAAAACATTCTGAAAATAAACTTAAGTCTTCAGGTCTCTGCTTACTAATTTGTTTCGTGGCGCCAGACAACTTCTCCCAAAAACCAGGCTCCAGCTGAATTGAAGCAAAGTTCATTTCATTGACTCGCAGAATAACGGGTTTAGCTCCGCTAGCTTAGTTACTGTCCCAGACTATCTTCTGGTTTGTACCTTTAAAGCAGTGCTATACATATATGAGCCTGCAGGAGAAATACTGTCATTTAAAGTTTAATTAGACAAAGAATTATCTTTAAGGGTCATGGGGTCTTGGAACCAATAACAGAAAAGTGTACTGTGACCTCACAAATGAAAGACACTTGGATAAAACAGGAGCCAGAAGCAATATACTTACAAACATATTATTATTTCACTTAATATTGTACTATTTTAAGAAATTCCTCTATTCTGGAAAAGAATATAAAAAAAATCTTTAAACAACACTTTTATTATAGAACCTGCAAACTCTTTCATATGTGCCTGGTATTTCAACGCGTGCAGTATCATTCTTACACTCAAAACCGGGACACATGAGTGGGTGCCATAGTGGCTTCAAATTTTTCATAATCAATTTGAAATTGGTATTTGAGTTAAACTGGCAAATTTCCCTTGAAGTAGTTGAACCTTTTAACTCTAATTGTTGAACGCTGTCTCTGCACAGCATTACCATCCAGTTCAGATGACTTGTAAAATCTCAAATTTTACAAATTTTCCTTAAGAGGAAAATGTATGCAAGAAAGATTAAAGAAGTGGTTGCTATTTGCAAAACTAAACAAAATGGAAGAGTGTCTCCATTTCATCAACTGGACTTGCTGTAACTCACCAATAGGAAAACTATTCTTGTAACTCCACGTCAAAGTGATTGAACTGTTTTCCTTTATTAAGAACTCACTTCTATGGACTTGAGTTTTGGTTCCTTTTCTGTTCTGGCAATGCAACAAATAAAATGCCCGACCGACTGAAGGAGAACAAATGTGAGGGAGGTTCATTTACCATTTCCTTTTAATTCATTTTGGAGTAATTGTACCAGGTAATCTCAAATACTTAACTTTTAATATAATTTGACCAGAGAAACTCCTCTGTGGTGCCTTTGATCCTTTTTTAAGCTATGCCAAGCCTAAAACGTTTTGCAGGTGATTCAGTCCTGCTCAGGATGGGCAGAGCAAAAAACTGAGAACTAGACAATTTTTGATATAGACAAGGGCAAAAAAGGGTAGCTTTGCCTTAAGACAAGCCTTGTAAAAAGGTATTCAAAGATATTAGTTCTACTGAGGAAATAAATTTATTTTTTTTTGCATTAATGCATTATTTTTTTAATACCATGACAATACCACTTAGTGTTATTTGAGGCCTGTCCTATGGAACACAACAGTATATTGGTCAGGCAGCAATTACATTATATTCCTGTATTCTTATGTTATCTCAAATTCCTATGATGCAGTCACAATGTATATTGTAAGATGAAAAAAAAAATCAGTATATTTGGAAAAGCCAAAAGTTTCTTAGAAAATGAAAGTGAAGATGTGAGAAGTCTTTAATTATCAAAATTAAGTATGGGGAAGTACTTCTGAAATGAAGAGCAGAATTGAAAATCCAGAATAATATGACCGCTGTGAGTTTCCCAAGAAAGAAGTTCAACAGACATGGAGCAGAGGGAGAAGGAACAGAAGTGACTGTGAAATTATGACCACTCAATCTTGATAGTACATTGCCTCCAACATGTTATTTCTCTCTTCTTCTCTCTGCATATGCATGTAATCTTCTTTGAGATAAGTATCAAATTGCTTTGAGATAAGTAGTTAAACTAAAATCAGTACAAAAATTGCATCTTTAAAATTAAATTTATGGTTTTAGCACACAACAGATTTTAAAAACTCATTTATTTATGTACGGTTTGCATTTTACTCAGCTTGAAATGAGATTACTATTTTAGATATTATTCCCTGTCTTAACATACTAGCAGAATTCTGCAATGTCTTGATAAGCAAAGAGGCATATTTACATAATAATCTCTTTATATCCAATACATTTGGCAAGATTCTTTTCCAAAATTACATACTGACCTTCAAACAACATAATATGTTTCTTGACATGCCAAGTTGAAGTTTTTTTGGTATCACTCAGACTTTTGAAAAATCCTTGATCAAGATTTCCATGACCGTTCTCCCACATGTATTTAGAAATTAAAATCCTTCATCTTTTTCCCAAGGGTGAGGTATGCAATGTTTTTGTCAAATCAAGACCAGCTCCCACCAAATCTGCTGGCTATTGCATACAGACGGGTGGAGGCCTGGGTATCTGTGGTCTCAAGTTTACATTTTCTGCCTTAGAATTCATAAAGAAACCTGTGGAGGTGCGACCACAGAGCTTTTAGCATGCCAGCTAGCACAAATATTTCTCAGTTTTACAGAAGGGTGTTTCCTGCCCCTTGTTGAAAGGGATCTGCACAGCGCTCACTTGTCAGGACACGACCTCAGCCTCCTCTGTGTCGCCTTCTGCAGCTGATAATATCGCTGACGCCAACCAGAGCAGTTCCCTGGGCTGCAGAGCAACCGGGGGCACTTGGGAAGGTGCTGGGAAAACTTCTCTCGCTTCAGCCTGCAGCAATCTGAACCACCCTGATGACAGTGCCGAGCTGTCATCGCCTACCTCCTCCTTTTGGCTAGGGGTGTGAAACACGTCATTTTTTATCGATTTCATGGCTGTTCAACATATTTATCTTCTTCCCTCCACTAAAACTGACAATGCCCTTGGTACCTGTTAGGATCCCTACTCTTTGTAGGATGCAGCAACATGCTGGGCACTGAGGCCCACAGATTTCAGAGGCCCATTCCAGGAACATCAGAGAAACCCCAGGGACCATAACATTGTGAAGAACAGTGGATATAGCAGATGCGGGAGCACAGGGCAAAGACAACGTGATGACAAAATTCACCAGTTGCTCAGTGAGATTAATAAGACATCTCAGATCAAATCAGCCTGTGAAGCCCTCTTGCCAGATAAGGATAGATGGCTACTGAAATCTTTCTATCTAATGATTATCATTGAGCTACCTGTGAAAGACTCCTTGTTTAGGAAGATGAGCTCTCCCCTAAATGTCTTTCAAGGAAACTTCTTTATTACCTTAATTATAGAAGAAAGTTAAAGATTTACTTAGTAGGATTGATTAATGAAAGGTGCATAAGAATTAGATGCATAAATTACACTGACTAATTTTTTCTCTGTTCTATAGGACTGCACAAGTGTGCATGTTAATTGATTTCAAATCAAAAGATGGGATGGCAGAATTATTTTTCTTCACATAGATAACTAAGCAATACAAAAAATGTCACGGATTGCTGGCCCACTGTTTGACACCTCAGGAAAGATGTACATTTGAGCTCATCTATAAAAGCTGAGTGATCAGCTGGTCAGGCTGAAAGCAATCCACTGCTCATCCTCCTGTGCAGAACAATCCACACCACATAAATGGACACATGTGGAAGGAAAAGATGGTAGTGATTCTTTATCTGTTTAGAGAGAGATCTGAAAAGTTATGTGAGACATAATAAAGTTTCAATCATTCTAACACTTGCACATGTACCTTTAGTTATGCAAATGCCCACACATGCTAAATCAGATCCTCAACTTCCTATTTGCTATAGGCTTCTTTTTAACCTTGGTCTACTTGGTCAGTACTACCTTGCCACTCAGAAGGATGGACTCTAGCCTTACATCTTCCAAAGAAGTACCTACTATGTTACCTATTTACAAAAATCATTTATCTATCTAGACAGACCTCTGCCTCCTGCGTTTTTTAAGAGGGAAAATATTACTAATCTTGTTTTGTAAACTCCAATGGATAAAACCAGCACTAAATCTCAATACATAAGACCTGGCCTTTATTTTCAAACTGCAATTCTGTCCTTCTCTCTGCCCCAAACTAGCAAGTGCAGTTATAACAGCTAAAAGTGCTTCTCAGTTCAGGTTATTGACAGGAGTAGTTCCATCTCTTCTTGTACAGTCATTTATATTTTAATTATTCCAGTTATTCTTTAGGTATCTTCCATATCAGAAGAGAGGGGAATACAGTAGTAGAGTAATCTTACTGTCTTTCACCTGGCTTTTAAGGTTCTCTAGTCCAGACTCACCCAGTCTTCTACAGCAAGTTTCACACCAAGAGTGATCTGGAATCCCTGTTCTGACCTTTATAGGAAATCTAACTCAAAGAGATCTTCCAGACTGCTGCCTCCTGTCCCCTATTGCAACAGAAAGCCCTATCACTATTCCTTGTCAAAAAGTAATTACTCTTCCACTATAAAGCAGAGGGTTCTTGCCCTTCCCTCCACCTCCTAGGGTAGAGCCCCTCAAAAACTGTTGACTAAAACCAGGTGCTGCAGTCCAGAGGTCTCACAATAAGTAATTTTTAAGCTCTTTGACTTAAACATTTCAAGAAAACATATTCTGACCTTGAGAAGTCTTTTTCCAAACATATTTCTCATCCTTTGGACATGATTCTGATGCCACATATGTTGTAGATTCCTTAGCTGCTGAAATAGGAACAATAGCTCTGTTCTTCACCTCTTTACGTACTCACTGAGGAGCTTCTTGGAAGGATAGAGAAGCCTAACAGTCTAATGTAACCATGGGAAATCTTTTAACTTCCTAGTTAATGAGTAACTTTTGATAAAAGTCCTTATGTTAAAGAACATGGGAGGGAACAGTGAAATGAACCTTGAGAGTGTACTGTATCAAAACCTACTTGTTCAATGCAGACGCATTTGTTCTATCCCATGCTTACATTAAAAATCCCTATATTGTAGTCTCTTTGTTCTTTTATTGACAGATATTTCAATCTAGAATCACCAAGATACCTTAATGTGCCCTGGCACATGAAGCCGCGGCCAAGACACAGTATGGTCTTCGTGTAAGAGCCACACAAAGGAGCTCCAGTTGAGCTGGAACATCTCCATGGCACAAAGGGCAATGCCACAAGACTCAGCCTTACCCAAATCAAAGCTTTACCAGTTTGACACTCTGCTTAGCCTACTTATCTCTGCTGATTGCTGATTCCAGAGACAAGTCATGAAGCTCTGTCTTGAGCAGCTCAGTAAGGGAGCATGCTGCTCTGTAGATGGAAAAGGTTTATTTTTGGCTAGAGGGAAATAAATGAGGAGGGTAGTTTTTATCTTGAGTTCTTTCAGTGTTTTTTTCACAGTGCACTCTACAGGTTGTTGGAAACAGTTGTCTCTCCTAGGTGTGGCCATAGAAACTATTTTCTCTCTGGTCTGTCATCACGTGTCCTTCTCATGGTAAATACAGTAACTGCTTACACAGAGATAGACTACAGGCCAAGTCTTCCAACCTTGTTTTGAAGGTTTCTTTTAATGTTATTCTACAACTAGAGACAAGAAGGTGTGCCAGCAATATATGTCAGACAAATTTCACAGTGTGTTTTTGCACCAGTCTCCTCACACGGCATTATTTTCTCTTTGTCACATTTTGATAACTAGAAGAATATCAGTTATTTAAATGTGTTGGGGAACACAGTGGCAAACCTCATCGCATGGAAGTGGGCCTGGAGTTCCATTCAGAGTATGGTTAACCTTTTCTTCCTAAGAGATCTTGGAGCAGATCACTCAAAAATTGCTGGAGAATGAGATTTGGACAGTATACTGTACGGGAAAGTTATAAAGTTTTAGGTTAAGTCTTTGCTCCTTCACAAAGTATTCAACAAGATCTCAATAAAAGAAACGTTACACAGCAGTGCATGCAAGTTCTGCATCACAACATATTGATTTGCACTACACGTAAGTATTACTCACAGATAGATACATATAATGTTGGAAATATTCAAGAATAACACTTAAAGTTTGAGCATATCCATTTATGGCTATACTATATTTTGACTTTAATATAAACATGTGGTCTCTTCTTAAATTCTACAGTGCTGAGAGACACTGGCTTTATAACATGAAATTTCCGTTGTTGGACTACTAATACATTCACTGTAAAAGCCTTCTTTGAGAAAAAGCCTGGAATAGAAGCGTATTGCGCAGATGTAACATGTGAAGTCAGACTTGGTTTGGGCAAGTCCCTGAGAAAAGCACGCTGGAATACATCAGCAAGGAAGTCCCTGCATCTTGGGTGATTCTGCCACCTATGCAGTCGTTTATGTAAAAGAGATGGTAAAAAGAAGCAACGGTGAAATCAGGCATCGGTGACAAAACGTTTCACTGAATCACAGAATGTTAGGGGTTGGAAGGGACCTTGAAAGATCATCTAGTCTGACTCCCCTGCCAGAGCAGGATCACCTAGAGTAGGTCACATAGGAATGCGTCCAAGTGGGTTTTGACTGTCTCCAGAGAAGCAGACTCTGCAACCTCTCTGGGCAGCCTGCTCCAGTGCTCCGTCACCCTAACCATAAAAAAGTTTTTCCTTATGTTTGCATGAAACCTCCTATGTTCCAGCTTGCACCCGTTCCCCTTGTCTTATCATTGGACGTCACTTAGAATTTGGCATATCAAAGTATTTTTCATGAGTTCTGAAACAGATTTGTTTAACTACATATCCCTTTAACATTCATCATTTGGCAAACAGGAAGGTTGACTTCATTTTAGCACAGGAGAACCACTTTACATTTCAGGTCTCACTAAATCCTCAAATACAGGTTTGCTCTGCTCTGTGTTTCCCAAAGATGGCCTAGTTTCATGTTACACTGAAAATAATTTCATCTCAGTGATGGTCCTATCTATCTGCCACATTTCAAAATAAAACTACTGCTCTGCGTGGAACTATTAAGACCATTCACCCCATTTGTTCATATACAATACCATATACAGTACCAACTTTAATATTCACTCTCTTTAGAACTTTTTATATCTCACGTATTTAACTGTAGTTCGGACTGACTCTAAATTTTACTCTCCTCCCTAATTCTTAGTGGTGATCTGAAAGAATTAATTTGGACTTGATTTAAAATGCAGCTTCCTCAGTAGCTTTCAATAGTATGTGAGAAGATAATTTTTTTTTCAGGGCAGTAAGTCACAATAAGACATCACACAAGAAAGGAGTGTTAGGAGTGAAAAGAAAACCATGTGAATGAACAGTATATGTTTGAACAGGAATTAAAATAGTGGTTTCCTTTATCAGTTTTGGCATCAAAAGAAAAGGAGTAACTAATATGCTTTTGCCAAATCTAAATTTCTGCTTGCATCAACCCAAATTTCATGATGCCCATTCACTTAGTGTTCTAGCAAATCCACTGTTTGCAACATCAAACAATTCTGACTCACTTCAATACAAATAGTGCAAAATTTACTGTGAAATATTCCTGTGAATTCTGGTATATTCTCTGCAATTTAATACTTTATATTTTGGCCATCTAGGGTTGGCACACAAGTGAATACTTATAATTAGATAAAGTCAGCAATAACCAAGTATCCTGTGAAAATTTTGTAAAAAAAGTTTAAAGAAAGAATCGTAATGTAGAATGTTGGAAAGAGAACTAAGTCTGATGCAATGATCAGATAAAAGGAAATTAACAATGTTTTGAATGCTATATCATTAATATCATCTAAAGATCTTTTTATAATGTATATACATTAAACCTAAAGTATTTCTGAAAATAAATGTGTATTTTTTAAAATGCTATTATCAATTTACCCCAAATAGTATATCTGAAATAAAAACTAAATAATAGTGTACATTTAAGTAAGCATCATATATCAATGAAAAAAACATGATCAATGAGCATAATATTTCAAAGATGTTACTCAGTTTTATAGCTTCAAGTACCCATATGATTTTTTATTGTCTATTCCCATAAAGTGAGAATCTTTCAGTGTGAAATTTGAAGTCTAGATAGTAGATTTTATGTGTTAAATACAACGAATTCAGCATGGCAAAGTGATAAGTTTCTCATGATAGGAAAAATTTTTTGCGTCCTTTTATAAAAATGTCTTAGGAGTTATGCCCGAAGGTTCAATCGCCCTCTCCACTATAGAGACACAACATGAGTGACAGGCAGCAGGAGGCATACTGTCGGGGGATTTGTTTGAGTATTCTTTCCCTTGCTGCAGAATTTGATCTTAGCAATGTTTAGGAAAGTTATAGAGTCAATATAGAAAAAGTTTTGACACTTAACAGTCAAGAAATTTAGAGTATTCGGGTCAATAAGAGAACAAGTATGTGAAAACTTTCATTATCTCCTCATGAAATCTAAATGGTGTGTCAAGCAAACAGCTTACAGTACTTAGAGCTCTTTCAGAGACATACTCAAGAAGGTATAAATCTCTCCACCGTAGTAAGTATAATATTTATATGCTTTGACCTTTGCCAGAATACTATTATTAACAGGAGATGAAAAATTATAAACCTTTACGTTTTAGAGAATATAATTTTTGTAATTCATTCCAAGCATTTCAGCACAGTATTTCAAACACCAACAGTGAACTCGAGTTCAGCGCTCATTTCTGTGATTTGAATCCGCCCAACAGGCAGTATGAAGTGCAATTATCAGCAAACAATGCAGTATGTCTACTAGTGTTAACACCAATATATTAAGGATGATTTGTGTGGAACACAGAGAACATTATTACTGTTAAAGAATTTTACAGCTGACATGTACAAAAGATTGACACAAAATTTTTTAACCGTGCAGATTTACAGTTTTCGTATAAATTTGGAGAATAATCTGGATTTCTTCCCAACAACTGTGTATCCTATATTTTTAAGAAGCCAGAAGCATTTCACCTAAGCCAAAAAATTGAGATGCGCCACATTCATGGAATACTCTTTATTAATATGGATTAATATGAGATCTGTCAGACATAGGACATAAATATGTTCCTACACTGCAAGTCTCTCCCTTTTTCTTTCTCTCTGTGTAGATTTTAAACTAGAGAATTACACAGGTATAAGTCCCTATACATATATACACACAAACACACACGAATTTATGTAGGAATGAACAGGGCCTGAACATTCAGTTAAACAGTTCATTGACTACACTGCATTCGCTTCGTATTCAAAATCCATCTCATTCGGCAGCTCAGCTGAAGTAAATGGAGCAACAACTGTTCATTAAGATGAAGACCTCGTCCATATTTTTTAACTGTTCTGCCATCACAGACGAGCATGGATATCTATATCAGATGCTCACCAGTGAGAAGTACTTCATTATCACCAACATAAATGCCGATATGCTCACAGCACCACATGCACACAAATTTATCCTTTTTTTTACTGTTTCCATTATGCATTGGGATTTGTTTTTCATCTTACAGAAAATTCAAGTCTTTCTTCAGAGCTGGAAGAATCTATGCAACAGGCTGAGGATTAATTCTCTTTGGCTGTCTGAAATGAAGCAATAACTTGGATGATAATAATACTATTATGGATAATAAGAAAAATATGGATAATAATAATATGGCTAATAATATTTGACTGTATGAAGCAAAGTGAAATATCTTGCAGATCTCCAGAGTCATCTTTTACATATTAATGGTTCCATTCTACGTGCTACCCACTGCAGTTCCTATAGGGAGTGATTCCAAGAGAACTGATTCCCCATGAACCTTATCCAGGACTGCAGCAGACTCATACAGCACCCACGAGAGAAATAAACTCATACAGTTTCCCAAGACGCACAACTAAAACTTCCTATTCTGTCAGTAAATCAAGACTGAACACCCTGTTCTTCAGTGAAAAATGTACACTGCTCCCTTCCCAGTGCAGTAATGTCAGGCCATCTCTCCTACCTTCAGTAATGCAGCTTACATTGGTATAACGCTCTGAGCTGTCATCTCCTGTAACTCAGACTTTCACCTGGAGGACGTCAAGCCTTTGGCCTGGACACTATTAAGCCCCTGCTGGTTCCACAGAGTTTGACCCACTAGTAACACCCCAGTAAGTTTTTTTTTTAAAGAGATTGCAGAGAGCAATTTTGGGCAAAACCTGTGATGGTTACCCCAAGCAGAAAACCCTTTTTGGTGCCTGTGGCATTTCTTTATCTAGTATCTCCACTGAACTTACACACTCATGCAATCCTTTGCAGCAATGACATCACTTATGCCTTACCACTGCTGGGTGAGTATACACAGCTGATAGTTGTAACCACAGCCCAAATCCTTGCCCTTTTAAAAATGATCTAGGCCACAGACCTGCTGGTTCCAGTAGCCGCAGTTCCTTTACTGCTTGTGTCAGCAGCAGCTGGGAGCTATCCTACACTTTCACTCCAGAACCCTCTATGTAGCAAGACATTACTGCGTAGAATTACATTCCATTGGCATTAGATAGGGTTTGTTTTTTTAAAAGCATTGATTGGGATTTGTTTCACCTAACTTTGGACACTGTTGATGTCTGTATCCTAAGATAGTCATCCTAAGCATCCATTGTAGCCAGTGAAAGTCTAGTCAGTGGATTAGAATTCTGTTGCCTAAAGATAGGTATTGACGGCCATTTGAGATCCTTTCAGGTATCTGGGACATCTGCAGAGGGCTGGCAAATATAACACAGGATTGATAGGAAATCCATGCCCTTCTGCAGAGTCAGACAGAGGTCAGGTAGGTTGACTGGAGCCCCTCATACTGCACTCAGTGCCATGCTGAGGGAACTGAATCCTGCCCATGGTGTTTTGACAGCTATATAGCTCATCCTAAACAAGACACTTGCATCAGCTGAATAGTTTTCTAATTCCTGACTGTACCATCTAGATCTTCATGGAACACAATGGGACCTTAGACAACCAGACACATTCAGAAACCTGCATTTAGACATCTAGCTTCGTGTGTCTTCATTTTAGCACAAACTCTCGCATAACATTTAAATCTTTTTTTTTTTTTTTTTTT
>VWZK01022239.1:95345-152509 GCA_013396935.1 Baryphthengus martii
TTTTTTTTTTTTTCCTTTTCAGAGAGGGGAGGATGCAGACTGAGCAACAAAGCTCATCTCACTCAGCAGCTGACTCTACTGCTAAAGGAGGTATCTGCAAGCCCTACCTCTTGGCACTAGAGATGGCACTGATTTGAGATGGATGTGTAGATGCTTCTCTTCCTCAAATAAGCAGCCTGAAGCTGCAAACGGGGTAGGACAGGAACATGTTGCAGAGCAGGGAAGTGAAGGAGGCAGTATCCATTCCATTGCTGGTCTCAGATTGGCTTAAACCAACTGAAAAAGTACCCCTGAGCCACAGGTTCATGCATGCATTCAGCAAGTATAGACTAAGCACTGCCTAAAATATCAGGAATTCCCTGCTCCCCCACTGGCTCTCACTCCCAGCTTCTGCTCAGTTTGCTCCCGGGAGCTGCCACAAGCGGTTGTGTGCCCATTTAAGGAACCGCTCTAGGGAATCGATCTGTAGTAGAACTAAATGTGGAAAGAAACAGATTAATTTTAATCTGGGTGATTTCCCTGACCTGGAGTTCATAGCACAGTGGTGAGAAGTTTGTGCCAGCGTAAGGGAGCAGCCCAGCCCAGCAGCACAATGGCAAATGCCAGGGGTGGAGAGAGAGGACAGGTGTGCTTGGCAGCTCTGCTGTCTTTTGATACTGAAGGTAAACCCTTATGCTGTCATTCCTTGCTGGTATAAATCTGTGTGTTACAGGGTAAATCTGACCATTTTTCTGAAAAGTAACTCTTCCATGTTATTTTCATTAAGAAACAACTTCATCCCCACATCTTATACCTCACGTAGAGCGTAACCAAGGAACACACACTTTGACATTGACACAAATCACGTCACTTTTAACAACATGAAAATAATTCCTGATAGAAGCCAGGAGTTGTGGCAACAATTTAAAGAGGTCATAAAGGTTCCAGCCTTACAATGCTTCCAAATTAAAAGAAAAGCCTACAGATACCCAAGTTTTCTGTTAAGGCTCCTTTCCATCAGACCCATTGGCCAGGACACTAATGCGGCTGAAGGACGGAGATTTCTGCAATGTTGCAGCTTGTCCCTTATGATCATTTGTGAGGCACTCCTTTGCATCTAACTGCCCACCAGCCACTCACTTTAAAGGTAAGAAATTACTCCAGAAAAGAAGATTTGATGTCCTAGCAGGAAAAGCACACCAAAAAATCCAGCCTTCAAAAATTTAACTGCCTTAAACTCATGCTTTACATACACACCCAGAGATACCTATCTACAACACACAGACATGTAGCATGTAAAGCACCCAGAAGAACAAATTCTAAAGTGAATATATGATTTATAAAAAGATACTAAATGGACAGAAGCCTGGTTTGTTTGCTTTGTAGAAGACGAAAAAAAAAACCCCAACCTAATTTCTCTGATTAATATTGTAGCACTTGTTAAAATGTGCTAAATATGAAAATCTAGATAAGTATTAGGAAATAAAAAATGCATTTTGTTTTTGTAGACCTCATCAGCTTGAGAAATGTGTTAAAGGAGTCACTGCTAAATGTACCCATAATTGTATTCTATTTACTAAACCATTCAACATTTTGAGCTCACAAGAGAATAAAAGATGAAGAATATGGGTCTCATCTGAAAACTAGGATCGTTGTATCAGCTGCTCCCTTCTGCAATACTTCAAGTGAGTGACCTTTCCGTATGTACTAGCCCTGCAAACACTTACATGAGACTTTTTTCAGTCTAGTACTTTCATGGATATTAAAGCAATTCATATAGATAAATATGAACCAGTAAGAGATATTTGCTGGAAAATCTTTTTTTCATTGCTAACTTACATATTAGAGAATAAATAGATCTGCCTGACTGTGACACACACCAGGGCAAAAACAGTGCAGAAAATGCACTCGGAGTAAGCTGAATCCAAACATATTCTTTACCTTTCTTTGTTCCTGTTGGCCATGTTACAGTAAATGTAACTCAGACAAACACACACACAAAATGAACTTCACATTAACCTCTGGCACCAATTAAACTATCTCAGCATTTCATCTTTGTTTAAGTTTGTTTTAAATGTGGTGGTGTTTTAATAGTACATGACAGCGCATGCAAGAGAATCACTATATTCTCTTGCATGAAGGTCAGGAGGGATATAGAAAGAACCTCAGATCTGACTCAATTTCACTGTTCTTTAGATTAATCTAAGCCTACAATAAAGCAAGGCGTGCTTCCCGCTCACACAGCAACAGTAGAAGCACATAAAAATCCATCTTTAAAATGTGTACAATCTGCACACAAAAGGTGATGGTAATCATTCCAGACACATAGAAAAATAGGTCTGTGAAAGAAAAAACAGCAATAAAAACTGGAGGAAATTTATTCATGCACTATATAAGAGGCCTCAGCATGGCATTTCAGTGTCTCACTATACAAAACATAATAATCAACATCTAGACCAACGGAATTTATTATTTTATCATGTCACTGGCTGGTTTAGTTTCAAGGACCTTATCATGTACTTATCATTTTCTCTATTCATTAATTACAGATAAGTTCTATAAAACCAGCATAGTAGCTTCCAGTACCATTTTTGTGCTTTTGGTTTCTTTCATGCATACTAAAATAAATTAGTTTGTATTTTTAAATACAAGAAACCCTGTGAAATGTCTTCTGATTTATATTAAAACAAACACAAAGTACAACCAGCAAACAAGGCCAACCACTCTAAAAAAGGGTTCTTTTTGTTCCCTTTCTACTTTAAATGGGGAACTTTCTACTTGTTTTTGGCAAATGTCAGGCTACACAAATGGGCCTTGTCTTATACAACAGTTATGTGATGGGAGTACAACTGTACGACTCTCAGATGTCCTTGAACAAGAATGGAGAAAGAATGAAAAAATCTTGCTTCCAGCAGCCCAAGTGCTGTCGTCTCATGTAATTAACATAATAGCCATCAAGTAGGTAGGATCTCAATAGAAAACCGTATGCAAAGTACAGCTTTCAAAATCAGCATCAGTAACATGAGTCTTAATCTAAATGTACAAGGAAGTTGTGAGAGTTTTTTTGCCATAGTAAGTGCTCTCAGGGATTAGCAATATTGAGTAACATGGCTTCAGATTGTTTTCTGATCAGCATTTTCTAATTTGTTTAATGTTATTTCCAAGCAGAATTTCACAGTCTACATTACGAAGTCATGCCTATCATCAGGAAGGTAGGAAGGAGGATGCAGGGAACTAACTACAGGAAGGTCATCCTCTCTTTGATCACTAGGAAGGTGATGGAGCAAATAATGCTGGAAACCATTTCTGAACACACAAAGGGCAAGAAGGTGACAGGGAAGAGTACGTAAGGAGTTAAGAGGATGAAATCATGCCCAATAAATTATGGAGTTACATAAGTAGACAGTGCGATAGATGATTGAAAAATGGGTAAAGGCATGGATTTGAAGTGATCTGCTGCAGGAAGTCCAGCTGGAGGCCAGTCTCTAATGGTGTATCCTAAGGTACGCTAATACTAGGGACAATATTGTTCAGGACAAAAAACAATGGAGACAAAGTAAATTGCAAGACGCATTCAAACATGAGAAAAAAACTGAAAAGGTGTTCAACCTGTGGATCAGGTTGCCCAGGGATGTTGTGGAGTCTCCATCCTTGAAGATCTTTAAAATTTCCTTCCAACCCAAATCATTCTATGATTTTTAGTCACTTAAACTAACTCTAATGAATCAGGTCTTTGAAATTCATAAAAAGGAGGGGAGCCACTATCTTCACTTTAATCCTAAATCCTTACGAAAATTTCATCTTGTAAAACATTGTACTGTCACATTGTTGAACGTAGTAGAAATGACTAGAGCAACAGGTCATACAGACATGGTCAAAAATAGAGATATCTGACTCCCCATGTGCTGCAAATGAGTGAACCAAAAGGATCAAGGTTGCCTGCCATCCAGAGCTGTTTTACAGATAATACCAAACAAAAAATGAGAGACCAGAAGTCTGGTTTCCCCAAAATTAGACATCTAAACTAAAACAATGCCTGTGCAGTCAATAAAGAGAAAGCATCTTCAAGACTAGCTTGTTCTTCCTCCTTTGAAAACTGTCTTGATCTCTGTCTTGATAGACACCTAAAGAACGTTATGGAGAAAGCTCAGGTGGGTACCACAGGTGAGATAACTAACTTGCAGCAGCTGAATTGAATGAGATTAAGCTGTACTGTAATGTCTCCCAGACACACAAAACTAAAATCTCTCTTTTTTTATGGAATTACAATGATTTTTTTAAATTTAACTTAATAGGGAATTTTCAAGAAAATCGTATATTTGCACATATAGAGCAAATATATAGCAAACGTATGCTGATTAAACTTAAGTGGTATAAGTAGTTATTCTTTTTTTCTCAAAGGCCAGATACAGGGTCTCAAAATGCTTACTTTTTATCATGTGAAAAATACATATATAAATACTTTTAAGAGTATCTATATAGATACTGTGCATTAGTGTAAAATAAAATAAAATAAATCCCTCTTAAAAGATAAAGCTAGCCATGCAAACTTCACAAGTTCTTGTCAATCTTTTTTTCATGGCAGCATAACACCATTTAAAAAACAAACAAACAAACAAACAAAATCAACAACAACAACCACAAAGGACAAAAAACCCAACACAAAACTACTTCCTTTTCCACTAAGCAGAATTTTAAGTATAAAGTTACCCAGTCACCAGGTTTTTGACCTATACACTTGTACTAAGAATAAATTCAACAGGAAAAAAAAATATTATTGTAGTTTATTCCTATAGTTGAGTTAGGAAACAATATAAGTAGCTTTAATTTTCATTAAGAAACAGAATTACTGTCCTGCCTTTATTTCAAAATAAGGGAAATTACTTTCTCTGCTACTGTTCTAAATACTCAGAGGATGTAAAACACTTTCTGAACCTATGGGGAGCAAAGTATCAACGACAATTTCATACTTCCAAATATTGGTAGCACACTTTTGAAAAATGAGAGGAGAAAGGTTAACTGTGGCTCTTATAATTCAGTCAAGTAAGCAACTACAAAACAGCTCTAATGATTTTTTTTAATCATTGACTGACTAATGGATGAGAAACATGAAGATATAAAAGCATTCCATACTTAACGATATATGACATTTTCTCTCCAGTAACATCCCTATGCAAACTAGATATCCACAGAAAACAAAAGACTTTCTAAATTTTTTAAAATTTTTTTTTATGCAGAGATTGTCACCACTAAGCAGCCTCCACCTCTGCACAATACAATAGCCTTCTCCCAAAACTGCAGTCAGTTAACAGAAGTGAAAAGCTGGAGTAGTTGAAATGCTCTTGAGGATACTTTCAAATCTGGTTTACGTTCATGAGTATCTGCTTTTAAAGAACAGCAGTTAAGCCTGAAAATTTGACCCATGATACATAAAGTTTATCTTACAACTATGAAACCATAAATGGAAATCTCCTCACCTAATTCAGAGCTAAAATCTCCACACTTACCAGCTTCTCTTTGGAGACGGGTGTGCCTAGTACGTGACACAACATAATCATCTTAAACACTCCTCTCAATCAAGTAATAGTTTATTATGCTGAAGGAATGAATGCGGGAAATCTCATGAGCAAGTAGGTGGCAGGAAGCACAGCCTGTAGATATCATTGTGTGAGAGGTGGTGTCTCTAAAGAGAGAGGAAGCTCATGTTGCATTTAACTTTTGAGAACAAGTGCTAAAAACATAGAAGCTCTATTGTGACTTCAAGCTTTAAATCAGGTTTTATGGTTGGCCAGGACCGAATCTCAATGTCAACATGTCAAAGATACTAGCTTTGAAAAATGAAGATCACAGAATCACAGAATTGTCAAGAGTTGGAAAGGACCTCCAGAGATACCTAGTCCAACTCACCTGCTAAGCAGGATGGCTTAGAGCACATGGCACAGGACTGCATCCAGGTAGGTTTTGAATACCTCCAGAGAAGGTACCACAACCTCCCTGGGCAGCCTGTTCCAGTGTTTTGTTACCCTCATAGTGAAGAAGTTTTTTCTCATATTTAAACAGAACTTCCTTTGTTCCAGCTTGTGCCGGTTGCCCCTTGTCCTCTCACTAGGAACTACAGAAAAGAGTCTGCCTCCATCATCCTTGCAGTTACCCTTTAGATACTTGCATGCATTAATAAGGTCTCCTCTCAGTCTTCTCTTACCTAGGCTAAAGAATCCCAGCTCACTCAGCCTTTCTTCGTGGGAGAGACGCTCCAATCCCCCAATCATCTGTGTTGCCCTCCGCTGGACTCTCTCCAGTAGTTCCCGGTCTCTCGAACTGGGGAGCCCAGAACTGGATGCACTATTCCAGATGTGGCCTCACCAGGGCAGAGTAGAGGGCAAGAATGACCTCCTTCGACCTAGTGGCCACACTCTTCCTTATGCACCCCAGGATTCCATTGGCCTTCCTGGCAGCAAGGGCACATTGCTGGCTCATGAATAATTTACTGTCTTGTACTTGGCTAACTTCTGATTTTGATGATGGTAACTTAGGTACAGAAAGCTTAATTTTGGCTTGATGTATCAATAGTTTTCTTCAGAAACAACTTGGATTTTTTTTATGTTTGAAGGCAAAAGGAAGGATTATGTCAGTGAGCAAGCCATTGCTTTTATCAGTAATTATGTAAGAAATGGTTATACTTGTTTTTATCAGTTCTTCTGGTCACAGTGATACGATCCATCTTTAAAATGTGGCCCTCAGCCCATAGAGAATGCCAAATGATACCAAACATTCCTGTCCTTATGACCAATAGAAACTCTTTCTGATGACTTTGCATTGAACTTTGACTTAAGTTTAAACCAAAAAAACATTACTTCAAGGTGCTCATTATTCTGGACCAAGCATATTTAAAACACTGCTTAAAGGTCCAGTTCAACTGGCTAGTCAATGCTCCTCAGGCATAATAGATTTTTTTTTTTCCTCCTGAAGGAAAAGCCTGTCTATGCAGGAAGCACAGCCTGCTTGGGAGCTAGGCTGAGTCTGTGAAATGAACTCCCCCAGGAATGAAGAACCATCGCAAATCTTCCAATCTGAGATAGAGTATACACTTTTGATTTCTCTTTAACAAATGTGTAATATATACAGCTAAAAAAAAAAAAAAAGAGCTAGGTTACAGTGCACACACAATTCTGCCCCAAGGAGAGGATGAAAGAACAAACATTTTGTGACAGATGCTAATCATGTTTGTTCATGTACTACTGAAAGGTGTCTGGATGCTATAGGAAGGGGGCGGGGGAAGTGCAGTAAGAACCAACACAGAAGAGAATAACCACACCAACACTCATGTCCTGACATGTTCTGCAGGACGGCTTCCCTGGTTCGGTGCAATGCTCTGTGCTTTATCAGGAACACATTCTCTTTGTCATCTTGACAAGCTCACGTCTTAAATAAATGTTGGCAATTTATCCATAAAGCCAGCTTCATAAACCTAATAACACGACAATAAACCCTGTAAATGTCAACTTTGATTCTCAATAAACAAAAAATCTGAATGTAAAATAATACTGACAGCATAGAGAGCTATCAACAAACTCAGTGTTAAGCATGAAGTTCCACAAATTTCTGCATGCACTTTCTATTAGGCATCTGTGGGGTTTGAGCTGTTTCCTAGTCCAGAATACATTTCTGTAGGTTTATCAATTCCTCCATTCTTATTTCAAGTCAGCTGAATACCATATTGGACATCTGTTCACATGTAAATCCTTGTAATGCTCTTGGTGGGTTTTCAAAATCATGTCATCTTTAAAACTTTCAGATACCCATCCCTGTTTAATAGTAGATAATTACATTAATCCTCAGCCAGAAAACTGATCCTAAAATGCAGCCTCCATTCTCCACCCTAACTTGCCTTGTGCTGATAGTTGTATGGTTTTACCACAAGTACCATCTGTGTGCTCCTTATCCAACCACAGGCATAAAATAAGGGAAGGAAAAGAGACCAGTTGACTTGATTTGATTGATGAGTGAAACTAAATACAGTGTGCAAATACTGTGTCTTGCAAAATGGTCATGAAGCACTCTTACACACTGAACAAACTGACAATAAAGCTTTATGCTGGATGCTTTACTGTGTCACATATGTTTTCATTTAACAAAGAATCTGTCATGATTGACGTTGTAATCTTATCACATTTCTCAAAGTGACAGCTTCAATAGCAATAACCTACACTTTAAAGAGGTTTGTTGGTGATATTTGTACATTTAGGACCCAAGTCTTCACCAAATAGTAAACTTGGGCACTGAAATCAGTGTGGACTTTGCAGAACATTAATAATGATGTCAAAATTGGAATCTAGTAATCAAAGCGTAGTCCCTGAAAAAAAAAAATTACAGAGGGATTATGACACAAACCATTTCTTTTTATATGTGAGAAAGCATTTACCACCATTAGGTTATTATCAAGCAGCCTAAAAGATCTGGGAGAAAGAGCACCATGAAAGCAATTTATGGCAAGTAACCATTAAATTCATGTTTTATAGCAGCATTTATACAAGTGGTACTCTCTACTACTACAATGAGTCCACCTTTGCAGCTGATATTTTCCTCCTACCAGGATCCTTTGCCTCCTTTTGCTAAGGTGTCCTTAGTGCAGCACTAGTCTTTGCCCATTCTCAGACTGCCTCAGATAACAAAAGCAGTACACATGCAGTCATCTCACTGCTGGATACATTCAAAGTCCTTGCCCTTTCGCGAAGGGAACAACTGGCACTATAGAGAGAGGAGTACAAAATGAACATGGAGAGAAGGTGGTTCCTGTCTGCCCTCAGTCACCATGGACAAATGTCAGTAAGCAAAACACTGCACTCTCCAAGGGAAACTGAACTCGCATGCTGTAGGCAGGTCCTGTGCTACAGACAGGTGGAACTTTCACAGCACGTCAAAAGTCTGAAGGAGTTCTTCAGTTCAAGTAAACTGGTGAGAATCAATGCAATTCCTGTTTCATGGATGCAAAGGATGCAAAATGCAGAGTATTTAATGGTGCATCTGCCTTTTTAGTTTCAGGGCACTAAAGTAACACTCTAATATATGTGTATTTATCAGACAGGGACTGCTGGGAATCCTGAGAGATGAGAAAATGGCAAGCCAGAGATTTCGGTGTCCAGTTAGTTTTGGATAGGGGCAATACTGTAAAATACTGGAGTGAGCATATGGAGATCAGCATTATCACTGTAGTCATTTAATTAGATATATTGAGTTTTAGGCTGCAGCCAGACATTTACTAAAGAAATGAATGAGAAGGGATTAGAAGCCACTATGCCTTTGCTGCTTGTTTCTGCTCCTCTGCTGGAGGCTGTCATCCCTCCAGCAATGCAAATGAACAGATCTCATGAGCCTCTCCCATCTATTCCAGCACAAATTTATCAGTTTAGTTTAACTCCCCTTCATCAACACATTAAGGTATCTCAGGTGGCATTACGCTGAAGCAGAGAAGGACGAGAGTTCTGTTGTCTCCTGGGTGAGGTTGTAGCCTTTAGCAGAGGTTTAGTACGAACAGCTGAAGGACAAAGATATCTTAAGCTCCCACAGCTGCTTCTGTGATGACTGCCTGGGAGGGCCTCAGTGTTAACTTCCTGAGATGCATACACCAGCATGGTCGTACGTGTGCTAACTGCGACAGCACGCTTACAGATTTCAGAAGGAAAAGAAATACAATATTGATGGGATTCAGCTGCCTAAGCACTGGCATCTAGTGCAATTTAAGACGGTTGTGGAAACCAGACATCACTGCAGGCTGGCAGGTATGATTTGGGACCTATGGAAAACCTGCATTGTTGTGAAGGAGCAGCTACAGGCCTGAAGGCTACCTCATGGTTCTACCCAACTTGTACTATTGCAAGACATGTACATTTAGGCAACTGATTCTCAAAACACTTTTCTTGATTATAAGGACACAGAATGTTTTAAAATTAAAAATTCAGGAAAGGATTTTTTTAACTTTTTTTTTTTTTTTCTTCCTGATAAGATCGTGTCGTGGTTTAGGGTCAGGGCAGCCCTAAAACCTATAACAAATGCTCTCTGTTAATCCCCCTCCCTCCCCAAGGGGAAGAGAAAAGGAATAAGGGAGAGAGACTTATCGATTAGAAAAGGGAACTAGAACAGCTTTAATGAAAAGAAAACAAAGAATAATAAAATGGAATATATATACAAATATATACAAGACCAGTATCAAACCCAAACCCCCCTGATGNCGCTTTTACTTCTGCACTCCCCCAGTGTGGTACACAGGATCTAGCAGTGGCCTCGGTCTGCACACCAGTCCCTGGTACTAACTCTAAACATGGAGCATTATCACTGCTAGAAGCAGACACCGCCTGCAAAAACAGGCTGCTAATTTCAGAAAGTGCAGTTAGTTAAAGGAACTGAGCTGAAAAGTAAAATCACTGAACAGAATTGTTCTGTTCTAACTCAAACCAGGACAGATCAATGTGAACTTTCCTATTGTTATTCAGCAAGGATAGAATTAGGTTAACCCTGGATGCTTTTGCAGATCGCATCCTTCCATTCCAGAACACAATATCCATTCTGGATTCTGCAGCTGTAGGTATATGGAATATCTGCAGCCTTCCCTGTATAGATACTAGCGAGCCCTTATGTTACTGAGTACTTAGTTATTGCTATTTCCTAATTTCCACAGGCATTGTTGTTACTTTCCCTCTGTTGAAAACAGTCTTTCAAACACTTCTTAGGCACTGCCAGCAGAGCTCAATGATAGTCAGTTCACTGGAGAGGTGTCTCAGCAACTGGCACTTCCTCTGTATGACTTAGTCTTTGAACCACTTTGTAAGGCTACATGTTGCTGCCAGCCAGAAATACACACTCAAGTGCTGCAATGTAGATTCTGCCCGTCATGAGCTGGCAAGGGTGTGAAGGATTAGGGAAGGGTGCTGCACAACTCCTGGACAAAGAGGCTCAGTCTTGCAATGACACTAGTTGTACCAGGTCACCCTTGCTAACCCACCTGCAGGGAAGTTCATTCCAACATTTTCCATTTCTGAACATTTTAGGTACATGATGCATCTAACCTCAGACAGAGGAGGTCACAACAGCAAGGAAAATAAGGACCCATTGAGAAATTCCACCTTTGCTGCAGATACTTTATGTATCTTGCCTTCTCCCACAGAAGAGAAATGCAAAATGGATACATGTGCTGAGCTGTATTTGGAATGTATTGCAGGTAAAGATTTCCCTACTGTAGCAGGTTTCCAGCTTTGCTTTTTTTTTTTTTCAGTCCTACCTTCTTCTCTTCCGTAAGCATGAGCCCTTCCTAAAGTGCCTGTGGTTGTCCGTCTACCTTAATGCTTTCATATTAATTGTCACCTCTAACCTGCTAAATGTGTACAAGACAAACTATTCTCTTACCTGATAGTTTTAGAAGAGTACACTTACATGGTTTTTTTCTTCCAAGTCCCCATCTGCTAAACTATTTAGATATCCCTTTCACAGCCGAGCCAGTCCTCTCCACAACTCACTTCCAAACTTTTCGTCTTAGTTCTCAGCGTGTTTCCCGTTTCCTACCAGCACTGTGAGCTAAAGTTCTCATAAAGCTGAAATATTCAAAGAATCATCAGAATACCCAGTCCTTGTGCGACTCCTGCATAAAAACTGCTTCTTGCCACCACAACCCAACTCCTTGCAGCTTTGCGCCTTGCAGTAAATCTGCTCTCTTCTCCCCTACCAGTCCAACCTCTACAGAGTGCAGCTGGTTCTCAGTCTTGGTACTGATGTGGTGCAACCCGTGGTTCAGTTCAGTCTCTACAAGGATGCAGGAAGACACTACCACTCTGGCCAGCTGACCACCCCTGAAGAGTGTGCTGGAGCATCAGATACCAGCCCCTCTTGACTCCTGTTCTTTGTCAGCTGAGCACGGATGATGCACTGCAGAAGAGACGAAATGTAAATTCTCAGTACTTTTTCTTCAGTTCACTACCTGTAGCACGAGCTAAAGGGGGTGCTCATAGCCTTCATCCCAGCATTTTCACTACAGCAGAAGAAATTCCGAAATAATACCAAGGAGAGTAAGGAGCCAAAAAAGGTTATATAGATAAGATGCGAAAAAAAACAACAAACAAGTCTTGTTTTGCCAATCAAGCTAGGCCAAGCGTAAAGCACTAACAGATTACATCAAGGAAAAAAAGTCAGATTTTTCAAATGCCCTCATTTCTACTTATGTTGGAGTTTATTAACTTCAAAGGAGCAACATAACAATGTCATTTAAAGGATCAACCAAACATCCCTTTTAAAATATGCATATTAAACCTTCCAAAAGATTTCCTTACAGTTTTAAGATTATTTTCTCCCTTGACATAGCTTTCACATTATAATCGAGTTCACTCTGTGCCAGTTTGTTTAGGCTAAGCAAAAATGGACAAAACCAGAGGTGCTCTTGAATGACTCTCCAGGACAAAGGCACTGTGTTAGTGGCTGATGAGCTGCACTAAATGGGATTTAGAATGGATTCCCCTGCCAAGGCAGCCAGCTTAAGGTGAAAGCACTAACCTGCTGGATTTAGCAGATTTTGTACATAGGCAAGACGTAAACTAAAGATAACTCTAGAGTCCTAACGTGAAGGAAAAGTATTTAACCAATTTAACTAAAGGGCAAAGTTTGCTATTAACAGTCTGGTATGCCTGTAGATAAAATACTCAGAAAACTAAATCTCTCCTACATGCACATTTTCATTTATTGAAAGTCCTTTAACATATTTTTTTTTTTGATCACATGAACACTAAGGTTCAAGATTCAGCCCAGTAACCGATCAATATTCCTGCTTTTCAACAATGACCTTTTAAAGGCTTAAGGTAGGAGACATCCCTGGGTAACATAAAAGGTATTTCAAACTATGTCACATGAACAGGAGCATTGCCAGAAGCCAGCTATTACTTTGGAAGCACCCTTCAGTGGTCATTCAGTCGGTTTGTGTAGTTTCTTTCTTCTTTTCTTCCCCCTAGGTAGGACCAATTATTGGACACAGATCTGAAAGCACACAGGCAGCTCTCTCTTGAGGTCAGGAAACAACTACTTAATGTATCCTGCTTTCAACTTTGCTAATGAATGGGTAACTCCTAGGTTAAAAATTATCTTTCAAGGTTTATGTACTTTATGCCAGAAAGGGCAGGGGAAAAAAAAGAAGTGAATTAAAACCACTGCTTGTTATATGTTTAACTCACATTCACCACAGTAAAAGTATGAGATGGCAGCAATCACAAAATATGTGTTAGTTTGCAAACAAATATTTTTAATGTTTATGCTAATGCCATCACTTATAAAAAAAGTATTAATGTTAATATAGCTCCTAAGAGGATTTAAGTATAATTTCTATTACAAAGCCAAAAGCTTTCATGTAGTTTTTGTTTCAGTACTTTATAAGATTCATTCCACATTTCTGACTCTGATAGAAAAACGGTGACAATGCAATGTTTTTAAAAATCAGGTGATTATCTCCTCCATTTTACTTAGTTGCCTAAAAATCTGGCCTAAATACTTATAGTAAACATTCCATACTAGATTTTGAATATAGCACAATGCTGCACATTTAAAATTCCCTTTTCCAGTGGCCACAGACATACACACCAAAAAATAAAATCTATGAGGAGAGACAATACAAAAGTATCTTGATAATGTGTTAGATCCGGTGCAAAAATAACACAATCTCTTATACTGCAGCCTAACTTTAGGAGTTTCTTGGGAGGTTCCTAGCTATTTAGGGAGGTGTCAGTGTATTGTGAACACAGACCTTGTCAAGTGAGCCGAAAATAAATACGCATAAATCCCATTCCTTGATCCCTATGGCTGAGCCTGTAGCTTGAACACCTGCTGTACCATGCCCTGGCTCTTTTTCTGCTTCACAGCACCACATCCCAGACACAAGCAGCAGTCAAGGACTGAATTTGGCTTGTTCTGTCAGAGCAAGAGAGAGGCTGTTACGTTACACAGCCACAAGGATACAACCTACAAGTCAGCCATGATCGACAATGCCCTGCTAAAATCTATGTTCTCCAGCAACAACCCAGCTTTTACCATAGCAAATGGCATGTCACACCAAGTGACATGACACAGCTCCTTGGCAAACAGCGTATTAGGCTGTGAGCAGGCACCCTGAGCGCTTCACATACCTTGGAGCTTTGCAGGTATTAACCCTCTGCCAGTTCCCCAAACCACTCCTGGATTCCAAATAAAATGAGAATTCCTTTGCGAGGCCTGCCAGTAATAAACAGCACAAATGTGTTCATCGCAGCCCTGAAGAATTCCACTAAACAAATCAAACACGTATTCCCGACGCAGTTCCTCGGGGCAGTCCTGCGCAGGAGTACAAAGGTGAGGTTTCCCTGGCTCAGTGCCGCGCGTGCTCCTCTCTGCTCTCAGGAAAGCGCTGTTCTGCACATCTCCTCCACACAGCTCACCCCAGGTTGGTCACCTATTCTGAACCTCTCTGTGTAGTCCATCTGTTTGTCATGGTGACCTCTGTTTCCCCAGCGAGCTAACAAATTGCAGCTTTCCTTCTCGCAGCCCATCATATCAGCTCTTGTCTGCTTTTCTTTCTATAGTCTGTATCAGTATTGGCAACACCATGATTTTTATGTATGCAAATTTATAAGACACTGAAGACACGGTACAACAGTCTAGTCAGAATGTAAAGCATGGCACTGCAAGCAGCCGAAGGACTATTATGCTAAATTTTACAATCATTACATTTGGTGGGTTTTTTTTCCCCCAATTGGATTATATTGAATTCCACACACCCAGTGAGTTCAAGAGAATCTCAAAAGGTTAATCTTTTAACAGTATTCTAAACCCCAAGTAATTTTATTCTCGGATACATCAGGATGTTCTAGAATATCCTATGGGTGAGAACAAAGGCAGAAATCTGCAGTATAAACATCATGCTTCAGTTCCTTAAAGGTCTGTCTTTAGTCAACAGAGAGAAAAGGTAGGATTAATCTCATCCCAAACCAGACATCTAAACTAAATCTAAATTAGATGAAATAAATCCCCTCCTTGAAAGACAGTTTAAAGATGTTGTAGGCTAAATCAGGACAATAAAAAGGAGATAGAGGGAGGTTTCCTACCAATGTGAACTGCAACAGAAAGACTAAGAGTTATACCCAAGATCATCAGCCAGTTGAGAGGAGACTGAAAAACTGAACAGAGATTTCAGTCTCAGCCTGGTCTAGTGCCTTACTCCAGCCCCCGATTTTCTACTCAAGCACAGCAGATAAAGATCTTCTGCAGTGAAGACAGAAGGAGATGAGAAGTTTACAACAAAATATTTGTATATGTGTCTCTGACTACACTAAAGGGACTTGAGAAGTTAATTTCTATTTTGGTAAAGTATGATCAATTTTCTACTAAAATGAAAAATGCATTTTTAAATGGCTCCTTAATGATGTCACTGAAAAAACCCTGTCCTACAAAGGACACATGTAACTGTATAAACCCTTGTGATAAAAGACTAGTCTGCTGGCATTTCGCTCACCAGGAGAAAAATCAGATGGCGTAAAGTTTTCTCACTTAGGACTGGGTATAACCAACACTGTATCTTCTCTTATAAATTTTGAAGTGCAGTTCTAGCAATACAGAATTACATTTAACTCTGTATTATTCAGGGTTATGATTAAGGGGCCTGGGAAAACCCAGAAAATGGAAGAATAATAACAAGGGAATTATGAGACGTGCTGGGGAGGATGATGTGCAGATAGGCAAGCAACTCTGTAGGGCATCAGGTCAAGTTTAGTGCAGGGTGGAAGCAATTAGTTCTGCCTGCAAATAACTGTGAGTTTGCTTATATAATTAATCCTGAATTCCTCTCTGAAGTTCTCCCTTACCAGATAAAATTTTCAAACACGTCTGTATGACTCAGGAGCCACTCAGTTTTGCTGAAACTTCACATGTGTCTCCAGTACAAAGATTCTAGGAGAACAGTACCAAGATCTCCAGTTACACACCAAGGTGTCAATTCCACTTCATGAGGCACAGAGGTGACAAGCCCAGCAGAGATGACTGCTTCAGTAACAGAATTCAAGTGACATGAAGGCAAAAATGTAATTTATCTTTCATGGACAATGAAGAACTATACCTGTCTTGCAAGGAGTTGCAGGTTTTATGTCTACTTTCAAATTTAACTTTTCCCCTGCTTGATTTCATAATTTCACTGCAGCACTTCTAATTTCAACATTTTATTTGCTAGCAAAACTTGCTGGAATTTTTCTTTTTTTTCTTGAGTTGCTCATTATATAGACACGTGATGGGAAAAGAAACAAGAAGACTTTATCCTAAATTTTCATGAACTATCATCATTTCTTATAATCCCATAAAACCAAAAGCACCTAATAGCCCAAGTGTTTAACGGCATCACACATCTCCATTGTAGCAGCTTCTCTCCCTCCTGCCATACAGAGATGTGGAAGCACAAAGAATTCCTTATTATCTTTCCTTGCCTGGAAGCAGTCTATGTGATAACAACAGTACTTTCCTAGCCCTCTGCAATGGCCACAGAAATGAGTATGCAATTGCAACAAAAGCTCTAGGCCTCAGTGACTGCAGCATATGCCAAAGAGCACAGCTCCCAAAGGAGCAAATCCCTCACAAACCCCCAACTCCACAGAGGACGCCTCTGTTTTACTTGATAATAACCATCTGATCAGTCCCAGATCTTGGCAGATTAGTGCAAAGCAGCATTCATGGCAGATTCTCAAAAAGCTCCAACTAGATCTACGTCCTTATGCACAATTTCTAATTATCACGGCTTATTTCTTGCAGGGATGCCTAATATTGTAATTACTTGGTAAAGCACAAACAAAATGTCTGAGAAACTCTTCTGGTTAAGCAGCCATCCATCTGAATATATTTACAAAACTTAATCTCTTCAGAAACAGGTATTTGCCTGAACAGGAATAATCAAGAACAGAGGCAATACGAGACTGGTCAGTACGAGACTAGTCAGAGAGAATATCAGCACTGCATTTGCATTAAAAGCTCAGCTCCCTATGTAGAGAACTTGCAATCATTGCTTCATGCAAAATCTGTCTCTACTTTGCTGCATCTGTACCCAAACTATGTGATCATCTTGCTAAAACTTACGCCACTTTCTAAAGCTATTCTACCACTGGGCTTCTGGCTAAAGTAGTCATTGGAGTGTGTTTGGAGTAGCATGTTCCTGTGTAAGCCAAGAACGTCACTTCAACACTGGTTTGTTGAGAAACCCTTGTAACTTTGGAAAAAAACCCATCCCAGAGCAACTCAGTTTAGTGAGGCTGTAAGATCCTGTGTCTGCTTCAGAAAAGCCTCTGCAAACTCAGCTTGGGCAGTCTCAGCACGGATGGCTGCACGCTGGGAGTTGACTGCGGCCCTGCAATATGAACACTCACAAGCAAACCTGGATCATTCGCGTGCTGAGATCAGCTGACGCAGCCAGGTCACAGCCGCAGGGGTAACGTACCTTCAGAGACTTCTAATGGCCAGTCTGCACTTCAGCAAATCTTTCAATTGACTTCATGGAAACCCTGCTAGTTTCATCTAATCAATGTACCAAAGACGCATAATAGAAGGGATTTTGTTTCTCACAGATCCTTACAATGAGTGATATATTTCTGATGATGCAAGTAGCAGGCAAAGGATATTCTCATTTACACATTAGATAGATTTGCTTCCCCTCAGGAAGATATGGCTCCTTTTAAAGCAAAACTGTCTAGAACGTATTTCTGCCTGAGCTTAGAGTTCTCTCATCAAAACACATAAGGAGAAACAAAAGACATATATAAAACCTAACCAAACAGTAAGGAGAGACATTTCTCCTTGATATTCCAAACTATGCCCCTATTTTTAAAGAAAAGAGAATGCCCAGTTTAGTACACAATGTAAGTTATGGAAGAGATATATGTATATATAACTTTAAGGCTTCATCTGGCAAAGAATGTGCAGCAGAGTTAGACAAATTACATAGAAATCCTCACATCACATTCACTTTTCATTTTGATTACTGTAATTTTGTAGACTTCCTAAATCATCACTCTTTTTTTCTGCAGTGCCACAGAAAGCACTGCAATTTCATGTTGCTCCAGGGAAAATTCCTGGTATTATTTAAATTAATTTGATAACAATTCAAAACCCTCATTTTTTTTCTAAGTGCTTTCTGGATATATGGCACCTTCCTTTCAGTCTCTCTTTATTTCTCTGTGAATATCCTTGTTTGTCTTTGTTCTTTCTCCACAACTGTTCAGAACTGGAAGTCAAGCTTTTTCACATGTTGCTTCTACATTGATACATCCACCCATTTTCTCCAAACCACTGGCTCACGATTTTCTTATTTCATGCTGCGTGTTACACCCTCTTGTACTCCCCCTTCATCTTCACAATTTTACCTGGCAATCACTGTGTTTAAATTTCAATTCTCTCTCACCAAAGCATTCCATGATTGCTTACATGTTAGCATGTGACATATAAATACATGTTCATATATTCTTTATTTGATATGACAGATACAGGTAATACAAATATTTCTGCAATAAAAAGAATTTCTAGCACTGTAATGTTTACGATATTACCCTCTAAAGCAGTATTTCTCTAATGTATGGAATTCTGACTGCACCTACATGAAGCCCAGAGTTCAAAGAAAGCAAACTTCAGAACAATCTGTTCATAAGAGAACCTTGACTCATTTTATTTTGTCACAATTACGTACTTTTAAAATCTAGTTTAAAAACCCCGCATTTTTCTTTATGTGCTACTAAAACACAGGATTGCTTTTCATAATGTTATTCATGATCTGTATGGTACTAACATGCGAATGTCTGTAACTGCAGTGAAAAATACAGCAACAGTACCATTAAGGAGGTGATGGATTTAATGGTGAATAAACTGTCAACACAGAGTTTTAAATCTGTGTGCAATCAAGACAGCTTTCTAGGCAGCAGGTACTAACTTGGACACGCCAGACACACCAACATATATTTCAAATGAGTGATGAATACAGGGTATTAATGAATTGTATGATACTATTCATTGTGATGCCAATCTAGACTTCCACGACCACATCTGACATGCAAGCCCTGGCAGATGTTGCCGTAGCAGCTTTAAGATGCTAACCTCCCCCCATCCCCTCATTGTCCACCACCTTCCTACATTTCTGGCTGACCTCTAGCAGTGTTAGTGAAGCAAAGTACCTGCCCTTGTCTCTAAAACACCCGTTCAAAGTTCAGCATCTTCGCTGGCACTGCTACAGAGCTGGACTAACACACCGGAGTTACTAACATATGCATACCACTCTGTTGACTCGGTAAAAAGGCAGCTACTACCTCTGGCAGAAGGGGATTTAGTAATATATTAAACTACCACACCTGTTTCCTCATTAAATGACAGTCAAAACTTGCTTTTTCAAATGTGGTCATTACTTCAACAATCCTCCCACTATCTTCAAGAAGAGCTTAGGGGCAAAATTTGTGACAAGTTGCGTCAGCAAGCTTAGATACGTTTGATTAAAGGCAAAAATGTTAGCTTATAACCAGAAAAGAGGTTAACCTAACAAAACAATGTCCAGATCCTCGCTCTCACAAAGGTGCCTTTGCCTCGCTCACGTCCTAGTCAGTTCAGCGGAGCAAAACGCTCCCATGCTACAGAGGAGCAGTAGTTTCCACATCAAACCTTACCCTGTGTATGGAGAAAGTCAGAGTGGCCCTATCCACCAACAGCTCCTAGTTTGGGTACCACGCATTAGCATCATGCATTGCAACCCAAATAAGAAATTGCAGCACATACAGATACAAGGCACTAAGCTTTAAAGCAGTTAGTTAAAAAAATCCATATTGCAGTGGCAATGCAGAACTCAGTACGAACAACTGTAGGCTGCTTTTGCAGACCAAGCTGTTGCGGCTACAGTGTTATTATTACCAGGTCCAGATGGTACAGTTCAGGTACTTTTCTATAGTCATTATTCCGCTTTGCAATTAGCCTGCTGTGATGTACACACAGTATCCACGAATAGGTGTCCTTCGATGCAGCCCAGAATCATTGTGAATTTTTGAAATAGTTTTAGAAATCAGCTTATCATATCACCTTCTCTAGTAAATGCAAAAAGTTTATATTTTATTTCCGTGCAAGAATAATCTGGTTAACTGCAACACTGCCGTAATGTTTTCAGATACTCTGTTCATCAAAATTGTCTCCATTATAAAATAGTTCATGACCACACTATTTGAGAAATTAAAACACTTCATCACTGTAGCACATGGAAATGTAAAGCACGGTGATTTGCTGTAGAGTATGAGATTATGTTAGATTAAAAAAAAAAAAAAAATTGCAACACTAAGAGCAAACACAAACAGGAAATTTGGCAGGCACCTGCATGCGCTGTCTCAAAAGAGACATCTTCAGAAAGAAATCTCCGGAGGCAACATGTTCTTTGTTACGCAAAAAGATAGTAAAATGTCAGAGTAAATTGGCATCACTACAGACATTGCATGTCTGAACAAACGTGCTGCAATTTCTTAGTTTATTACAGCAACATCTCTGTATTTTTCTCCGCAGTGTCAGAGACAGCAATGGATAGTTACTGACTGAAAAGGAGGTCACACAACAACAGCAGTTCGTGCAAAATGAGATTACTCAGAGCTTCTGTATTAACCATTTTCCATGCTCATGGAATTCTTCACTTTAAAATAATAAATAAATAAATAAAGATAAATGTCAATAACGTTGGTTTCCTTATTTCAGTTTACCTGGATCTCTACGACAGAGGTAACCCCCCTTCTCCTCTATGGGTCTGTTTGCACAGCCTGACTTGGGCAGTGAAGCTAAGATCCCTTGGTCAGGAGACCCATAGAATCATAGAATGTTAAGGGTTGGAAGGGACCTCTAGAGATCTTCTAGTCCAATCCCCCTGCCAAACAGGATCACCTAGGACAGGCCATGCAGGAACATACTCAGGTGGGTTTTGAAAGTCTCTAGAGGAGATTCCACAACCTCTCTGGGCAGCCTGTTCCAGTGCTCTGTCACCCTCACAGTCAAGAAGGTTTTCCTCATGTTGAGGTGGAACCTCCTGTATTCCAGTTTGTGCCCAATGCCCCTCATCCTATCCCAGGGCACCACTGAAAAGAGACTGGCCCTTTCCTCTTGACACCTACCCTTCAGATATTTGTAAACATTGACAAGATCCTCTCTCAGTCTTTCCTTCTCCAGACTAAACAGTCCCAGGTCTCTCAGCCTTTCCTTACAAGACAGATGCTCCAGTTCCTTAATCATCTTTGTAGCCCTCCATTGGACTCTCTCTACTATTTCCCTGTCCCTCTTGAACTGGAGAGACCAGAATTGGACACAATACTCCAGATGTGGTCTCACTAGGGCGGAGTAGAGAGGGAGGAGAACCTCCCTCAACATGCTGGACACACTCTTCTTCATGCACCCCAGGATACCATTTACCCATCTCCCTGCCTTCCCTTGAAATCCCTGTGAGGAGAGAAAGGCCTCCTCAGTGCAAAGTCAGGGCAGAAGCTGAGTACTCTCAGCTGCTTTCTGAAGCAGCCCTTCTTTCCTGGGCAGAAGCCTATGAGCGTGGGCTCCATTAAGCACTAGAAAGCCACTGGCTCAGTACTAGATGGCACACTATTTTGCCTTGACAGCACAATACTAGTAATTACTCACACACGGTTTCAAAGTAATATTCTGGAATCCACAGTATCTTTTCTCTTAAAATTAAGAAGATGCACCTTTTTGAAAATTTATTTTTAAAAGAAACAAAACCAGTGAACCAACTCTTGAAAAATCCTGTGATATTGTAGTTCTCTACAAACCCTCACTCAAACAACTGAAGCATTTGCCTGATGATTTAGTTCATCACTCCTACATTTTGACACCTCAAAAGGAGATAGTGTTTCAATGTTTCATTGCATAGGTGTCACATTCAACTTGTTAACCAAACAGCTGATGTAAGGGATGACATTCACAATGGTAGAACACAAGATATCGCCAGTTTAGANCAAAGAGAGAGGTGGGACTCCCCCTTTGGTAGGCAGCACAGTTTCAAGTTGCCTCAAGCAGTTTGTGAAGTCCCATCTGAACTGAACACGAATCAGCGTAGCTAGGCAACTGAGCTGAACCAATCCCACAACTCAAAGCCCTCAACTGGGGAAACCAAATTTCTCTCTCACCTCCTCAGGTCCTGCCATTCCTAGTTGTGTGGTCTCCCTGCTGTTCATCACTGCCCACCTGGTAAATCAATTCATTGCCCTACCACTCACTTAGCCTAAAAAGCTACTGGCTTTCTGCCAGGACAGTTAGTTGAATCAACTTAGCGTGCTATAAACTCGTGTAAAATGAGATAGGAAAGGATGAAGGAGGGAGAGGGGTTCTCTTTTGGCAGCAGCAAGTCATCAAGTCAGTTTAACTGTATCGTTGAATCACGTTTTAAGAGAGGAAGGCAACTGCGCTAAACCTGTAAATAGATGATGGAGAGATACAATTAACTCCAGAGGGCTACCTGGCCTGCATAAAAGCTTGAAATGCCCTCTAGAGGTACCTACATTTCCTAAATAAAGCTCTGGAGGCACCATATGTAAGTGTTAAAGAGCTACGTCCCATGGATTATGGATTCCCTCTCCCCGTCCTACTCCTCATAGCCAAACAGCACATGATTCATTAACCTAAATTAAAAATTAGGATGGAATCATTTCCAGTTGTAAAGCAGTACACTTGTATCATATTTCAGACACTGTCAGAATACCCATTCATACCCCTTACATGATTATTTTCATGTCCCCATTTTAGACAGTTAAATTGAAAAAAAAANTACCCATCTCCCTGCCTTCCCTTGAAATCCCTGTGAGGAGAGAAAGGCCTCCTCAGTGCAAAGTCAGGGCAGAAGCTGAGTACTCTCAGCTGCTTTCTGAAGCAGCCCTTCTTTCCTGGGCAGAAGCCTATGAGCGTGGGCTCCATTAAGCACTAGAAAGCCACTGGCTCAGTACTAGATGGCACACTATTTTGCCTTGACAGCACAATACTAGTAATTACTCACACACGGTTTCAAAGTAATATTCTGGAATCCACAGTATCTTTTCTCTTAAAATTAAGAAGATGCACCTTTTTGAAAATTTATTTTTAAAAGAAACAAAACCAGTGAACCAACTCTTGAAAAATCCTGTGATATTGTAGTTCTCTACAAACCCTCACTCAAACAACTGAAGCATTTGCCTGATGATTTAGTTCATCACTCCTACATTTTGACACCTCAAAAGGAGATAGTGTTTCAATGTTTCATTGCATAGGTGTCACATTCAACTTGTTAACCAAACAGCTGATGTAAGGGATGACATTCACAATGGTAGAACACAAGATATCGCCAGTTTAGATCTTTCTATTGTACAAGTTTTATAGGATTATAATGTCAAAACATACAGGTGTGTGACCTGCTATTGCAATAATCAAACTGCATGTCTCCTATAACACACAATGCACCATCTGGTACAACGTACTTAAGATGCTTAATCCACTTTGCGTCCAGTGATAATCAATTTGCAGCACAGTGTTCCTTCCACAAGAACAATTAAGTTGTATTTTCACCACTTGTTGCCTCAATTCCAAGCTAAATCTATCATCAACATGTATGTAACATTCTAAAGAAAATCAGTAGTTTCCTTTATTGAACAATTATTTAAACACTTTAAAAAAGTTATTATAATATTATAAATTAGAAGACATAAAACTTACTCTATGTGTGTAATGCTGTATGTAAGATATTTTCTCCTTATGTACAATTTTTTTTCTTATAAATATCACAGACGTGAGCAATTTTCCACTTTTTTTTTTCTGTTTTATTCGTTATATTCTTATTTTTATTTTTATATTATTATATAAAAAAAAATTACAATCATTATGGTATATTCAAACCACGAATAAAAAATCGCCTAAGTCCTAAAGGAGATGTCATGCTGGATTGCCATTCTACAAACTAAAGGGACTCATAACATTATATAAATTGTCTTTTCTCTGCTGTTAAGCTACCCGTCAGTAAAATCTGTAATAAAACTTTTATAACAATAGCCAGAGAGCTGTTTATTCATTTAACTATTAAATCGTCTTAGCCTGAGACCCAACAGTGTGGTTGCAAGATGGTCTTAAAATGGTAATTGATGGGATGCTGTAGATAGGGGGATCCATGCCCCTGCATGTGACTGCATCATTGCTGGTGCCAGCACAGAGAGATCAGGTATAGCCAGATGCAAAGAGAGAGGTGGGACTCCCCCTTTGGTAGGCAGCACAGTTTCAAGTTGCCTCAAGCAGTTTGTGAAGTCCCATCTGAACTGAACACGAATCAGCGTAGCTAGGCAACTAAGCTGAACCAATCCCACAACTCAAAGCCCTCAACTGGGGAAACCAAATTTCTCTCTCACCTCCTCAGGTCCTGCCATTCCTAGTTGTGTGGTCTCCCTGCTGTTCATCACTGCCCACCTGGTAAATCAATTCATTGCCCTACCACTCACTTAGCCTAAAAAGCTACTGGCTTTCTGCCAGGACAGTTAGTTGAATCAACTTAGCGTGCTATAAACTCGTGTAAAATGAGATAGGAAAGGATGAAGGAGGGAGAGGGGTTCTCTTTTGGCAGCAGCAAGTCATCAAGTCAGTTTAACTGTATCGTTGAATCACGTTTTAAGAGAGGAAGGCAACTGCACTAAACCTGTAAATAGATGATGGAGAGATACAATTAACTCCAGAGGGCTACCTGGCCTGCATAAAAGCTTGAAATGCCCTCTAGAGGTACCTACATTTCCTAAATAAAGCTCTGGAGGCACCATATGTAAGTGTTAAAGAGCTACGTCCCATGGATTATGGATTCCCTCTCCCCGTCCTACTCCTCATAGCCAAACAGCACATGATTCATTAACCTAAATTAAAAATTAGGATGGAATCATTTCCAGTTGTAAAGCAGTACACTTGTATCATATTTCAGACACTGTCAGGATACCCATTCATACCCCTTACATGATTATTTTCATGTCCCCATTTTAGACAGTTAAATTGAAAAAAAAACCCCAAAACACTTTCAAGATTGCAATTCAACTCTGTGATTCTTCTAATTTTACCAGCCCTTGTGGATAGGGAGGTCTTTGCTCCAGCATATAATCCTTACCTCATACAAAGAGGGGAGAAAGAAAACCACAACTTGCAGCTGCTTCACCACGAGCCAAGGTATTAAACAGTAGCAAATCCTTTGAGTTGCTGATGCAGCCTTTATGTGATTTCCCCACAATCCTACATGAGATGTATTTTCTTCTTACAATTGGTGGTTACTAACTGTATTCCACTTTCATGCTGAACATGGAAACCAATTTCTAGCCCTAACTCAGCTATTAGTGTTTCACACTGAACTGAAAGTCTTTCTTGCAGATCAAATTTGTAAGCCGCTCAGATTCATGATTTACACTTGAAATATTAAGAGTCCTGCTTCTTCATAGCTAAATGAAGTAACAGAAAATTGAGTTTTTTCTTACTGCCACAATGCTTGGGTTTATTTGGATAGATACATGATAATATGAACATCCACAAAATCCTGGGCTGCATCAGGATGACCTGACAGCAGGTCTAAGTAGGTGATCTTTTCCTTCTACTCACCACTAGTGAGACATACGTGGTGTGGTGGGCCCAGTTCTGAGCTCCTGGGTACAAGAGAGACATGGACATACTGGAACAAGTCCAGCGAAGGGCAACAAAGATGATAAAGGAACTGGAGCACCTAATGTAAAAGGAGAGGTTGAGAGCTGGGATTGTTCTCTCTCATCTGAGGATGAGAAGGCTCGGGTGGGAAACTTACCACAGCCTATAAATACCTGATGGGAAAGTGTAATGAGAGGGAGCCAGTGTCTTCTCAGAGGTGTCCAGTGACAGGACAAAAAACAACAGGGACAAACTGAACTACAGGATGCATCCAAATTTAAAAAAAAAACACCTCTTTGTTCTAAGGGTGTTCAACTTGTGGATCAGATTGTCTGGAGGGGTTGTAGCGATACTCAAAACCTGACTGGGCTTATCCCTGGACAACCTGCTCTAGTTGATGCTGACCTCCACAGGGGAACTGGACAATACAATCTCCAGAGGTGCCTTCAAACCACCGTTACGCTGTGATTCTGTGTCCTACATGAAGCCACATACCAAGTGTGAAGAATTAATAATAAAATCCACTTTAACAATTTAATCTCAAAGCCATATACTTTCTCCACTTTGAGACAAAAAAAAAGCAAGTACTAGATTCTTTTCTAGTCATATTATTTTTACCTAAAAATGACAATATTCAGAATATTCAGCATAAACATAATGAATTTGCTTCCTTAACTTCAGAGCTAATAGTTTCATTGCATTTCATGTATGAACATGAGCATAAACATACATGATCAGGACACCCTACATTCACACAAGTACTTAGAAAAATTTAGCTGAATATTTATAAAGAAATGTTTGCAGTATTTCGGGTTCAATTTTGTAATATTCAGTGCTCAACTCCCTATTTTCTCTAATCACTTGGTGTATTAAAGGATTATATATAGCAGATAAATATATTACTTCCATCTCTAAATATTTTATTTTATCTGGATCACTACTTCTTGGTATTTCACTCCACTAAAAATTATCTCTGTGTTTCTTCTCAACTACTTAGATAAAAGAAATGGCCACTGCAAATGAAAGTGGCTTGACAAATTTACAGTGAAGAAAATGATAACACAATCTTACTTCTATTAATTCCATCAACTCATTAAAACTGTTCTCTGGATCTACTGCATATGCTGCAGTAATTAAGTTTACAGAGAAATAAAGTGGAACCATGATCATCTCCAAGCACCAGGAAAGGCAAAAGGCAGAACTTGAATTCTGGTTTTAGGAATAACACAAATTCGATCTTTAAACAAATGCACTGAAAGTACTGTGTAAATAGATTAGGTAGGAATAATTTAGAAGACACATTAGATTAACCGTACAGTCCTCAGTCTTTGTGAAGTTTTCATAAACGGGCACTTCTGATATGCTCTGAAATTCAGAGCACACGGTGATAAAGATACTGTGAAGGTGAAAAGAATAACAGCTTTCTTAACTAGGGAAAGATTATAGAATTTTACAGAAGCTCTAGTATGTGCAATTTTAATTTATCCAGTGCCAAAATCAGGCAAGCCTGCGTGTCCACTTTTAGTTCCATTTAATTGTATTCCTCTTTTTAAACAGGATTTCAATTATTGGGCCCTATCTTTAGTTTTTAAAAAATATGATTCACACTTAAATTTCTCCACAACTTTAATTTCAGTAAAGGTAACTCTATGTGGGAGTTATGGAACAGTGTGCGTAGATGAAACTTTTTTCCTCACTTCGACCTATGACCAAGATGTACCATGACATCAAGGGGGGTTTCTCAGTTCACAACTTTTTTTATTAACAACAAAAAAACGTACCCTATATCATTAGTTTTAGATTAACTTCCTTATAAATTCTAGCTTTAAAAAAAATATTTCATTACTTCACTGTAAAATGTTTAAAAGTGTTCTTCTCATCAATTTAAAATACTTTTTGTTTCCTTCTTGCACAAGGAAAACTGATATATGAGGTTCCCTAGTAAACACCGTTCTTTACAGACACCACATTCTACTGTTGTGTCTTTTCTAAAGCAAATTGTCTCAATGGCAGTCCACATTGATGTTCAGGAGTATTTTGCAACAACTCAGCAACTCAGATGAACAACTCCACTGAACATCCAGGCACCCTGTAGACTTATTCCATGGGGAAGACACTGTGGTGTCACAGTCCTCCTCTGTCCTTGATCAAGGATCCATTCAGAATAAGCTGCACCATGATGTCTGCGGGTTCCTCCCCTATGATGCTCAGTAAGTGCTCACAGTCACATGGTGTTAAGAACACGGGTACAAGGCACCTGGCAGATTGTAAGTGAACGATACCAGTTCTCGTGGATGTTCTCTTGGGGGGTGTTCTGGGGCCTCCTGCAGTTCTCTGGTTTTCTGTAGGCCTAAAAACTCTGGGCTTTATCATTTATAAAGATGCCTCCTTGCTGCTCGTGTTTTTTTACAGATTACCACAAACTCCTCATGAAAGAAACTGCAGCATTCTCATTATAAAAACTCTGTTAATGACAGATAATTACAAGTTAATCTCTATTAATCTTTACTGCTGCATAACCCACATCTAAAGCACAAACCCACCTCATCTCACTGCTGTACAATAACTATTTAGCTACTGTAGCCACTGTTTGGGAAGGGCTTTGAGGAAGACTAATTTTGAGAAACCTGATTTGGACTTGTAATACAGTCAGTATCTCTTCCAGTATCAGGAGCATCCTGGTGGATTAACGAATTTCTGCTGATTTGTATTAACACAATATAAAAATATTCAATGTTTAAAATACTCTCTTTTTTAACTACTGATTCAACCATAATAGATATTACAGCAAGCCTTATGGGTCATGGTCCTCCGGAGAACAAAAAGAACAGCAATATGCCTTTCTGCGACCAAAGCATAGTTTTAACAGTTAGTAACCTATAGGTTGTTTTCTGATGATTTAAGTAAGTGCCAGCACTGCAGGGATGCTCAGCTACTTGTTTTCCTCGTTTCCATTTTTGTTGTACATTAATTTTAGTTTAACAGTACAATTCATGGAACTTGCTTCTTCGGCGATCTCTTTTTTTCAGTACTTTTCTTGTGATGAGTTGACTTTTGATAGTGTGGCATTTCCTTTATATAATCTGAGTAAAGACTACCCAGACTGTGCTTCCCCTTCACCTTTGCCTTCTGCATCTCTTTTTAAACACTTCAGAGTTTCTCACTCTAAATGAGAATTTAACTGCAGGCTAGCACCTAGATCCCTGAATATAAAGCAGGAAATTGTGCATGCAAAATTAGTGTATTTCTCATATATATTTTATATATATATATTCCTTACTGTCAGCAGGAATGTATACTTCAGTTGAAGAAAAACCCATTTAAATTCACTGTTTAATTACAAATGTGCTTATTAAGAACTACACAATGTTACAACATACTAAGTTAAAACTTGGAAGGGGGAAAGGATCTGAGTTATTTAGTCACATTTTCAATAAAGAAAAACAAGTGCCTGGGACTAGATCCTAAAGCAATACAAGTTAAAGACGATGAGTTAATTCATGAGAGCTTCAACAAAATAGTACAAACTAGAACACATCAAGGACACACACCTTCCTGTGCCCACACTACAGAATTATAAAGTTAGTTTTTCATAGTGTCCATGACCAAGAGCACTGACTGACGAATCATTATGGCATTGGTAGGCAAGTTGACAAATATTGTTATGCTAGCTAGGATACTACTGAAAGTGATGGGTCATATTGTTATCAATGTAATCAGACACTTAACTATAGAACGCACAGACACGAATATTTGGTAAAGGAAAATTACTGAAGGGATTCTATTATGCTCCAAGAGACCTTACACTGATTGGAGCAAGTACATCAAATAGTTACGATCAGATGCTTCAACTATATATACTCCTTATCCTTCTATCATCTTTTTATCCAAATTCAAATGGTATTTTAGAAACTGTTTTGTAATGTTACTTTTTACAACTTGCACCCACGAATAAAATTGATGAGGAGTGGGACTCATCTTTTTCATCTTTAGATGACTACATTTTTTTTCTAGTTGTACCAGGTCACCCTTACCGTAAATGGAGAAATGAGCTCCTCGGGAGAGAAATTCATCTACTCTATTAGCTTGTCATTTGGATTGAGATGAATCACCCTTACTTAATCAGATTAAAAACTCCATTAACTATAAAAGGATATCAAAATTATCATTAGATTTAGAACTATACATTTGGACATCTTTGTAAAAACAAATTACTCCCATCCTTTTTATTTTCTTTCTGAATTTGAAAGAGCAAAATTTGGCTGTACATTGAGAAAAAGATTTTTTTTTGTTATGATGTAATAAACCAGCAGACTACTAAAATATATTGTCGCTTTAGACCTTCAATTTTTTTAAAAAATCCTGCCCGGGGAAGTATGCTACAAGCCCCCTCCAAACTTGGCCAAATCTTATTAAACAAAAGATGTCTACAAAGCAAAATTAAGAAACTAGTACAAGTACATGATATTGTACCTGTGCTAGCTTGATCTAGCTAGCATTAAAATATTAGCAATTAAGGGATTGTAATGTGGTTTTTCTCAATACTTGTTTTTTATTTGGCACGTATAGCCAGAACGTATAGAGAGTTTGTGCTTGGATTACCATATGCTAGAATTCATGCCGTGGCTTCTGCTACTCTAAGCTATGCAGCTAGCTTGAAGTAAAACAAATACGTTGGAGCACACAATTAATCATACCTTTGTTCCTCCTGTGTATCCAATTCAGTGCAATTTAGTACACAGTCTTGTATTTTAGAATGCATCTGAAAAACACTGCCCACAGGGGAATTTTCAGAGGGAATGTATTTATGGAGGGGAAAAGAAGTGGGTGGTTTTTTACCTTATCAAGGAATAAGGCAAGGAGTACTAAACGGCACAATAAGTAATTCAAGGATTTTAAAAGAAGCCCTGAGAAAGAGCTGCCTAAAAAACCCAAAATAACAAAAAATAAATAAATTCTGAATTTATTCATGGATACCACTTTTCACTGAAAGCCCATCCCAAGCATTTCGTTTTACTCTTAATCCTTAAGCTTGTGTTTATCAGCTGCTTGGTGATCTCTTATCAGTGCTACACTGGAAAGGTGGGTTGGGCCTGTGAGTTGCAGTTTCAAGATACAGTGAACAGCGAGAGCTAAAAGTTGAGCTAAAAAGTATTTGGTAGAAGCGTGAAAAATCTCCTTACCGTCTTTCTCCCCAAATAATTCTTTTCACAAGAACTGGAGACTTTCCTATGCAGAAGAAATGTGCATTTTTAATATATTTTAAAACTGGCTGCTGTTTGAAACAGTCTGCTCTGCCTCCTTCCAGTGTAGCTAGCTGACTGGATAACAGTATCTATAAGCAAAGGTCAGGGTAAAGACCTGTTTATGCAAAGCTAAGCACTGAAAGAATACTTGCTTTTCTTCAGGTAGAAAGCCAGTTCAGGCATGTCAAGAATTCAAAGTTCAAGACTTAACTGTGAACCATGCTACTCACCAAAACAACCTCAGCGTAATACGAGGGAAAAAAAGAGGAGTGAAGCACGAAAGATACTCCATTAGAATATATAACTTGCTATATAAACTTGAGCTAGCTGGCTTAAGGACTACGAACAGTCCTTTTATATATATATATATACATATATGCACATATTTATAGCCATTTTATAGAGGACTATAAAACATTTAGCTTACAGACCATCACTTCAAGTCAGCATCGTTAAGCAGAAGTGCAGTAACGATGCACAGGCCACTGGAGAGCTACAGGAGTGAGCAGCTACACAATTGAATCGTAGCAGAAAGTCATCCACAGCCTCACATTTGGGATAGCAGCCACAGAGAAGCCAGCAGTGTGATGAACGTGAAATCTCATTCTGATCCGCTGCACTCTTCTGAGCAACAGACCGATCAGGCAGGGCACCTCTTGGATAACCTCTGTGGGAATAATTTTGCTGAGGAGGCAGTGGAAAGCTGGCTAGTCTTGTTCCGCTTTCATTTACTCCATCCTTATGGAGTTCTTTCACTTGATTCTGTCAGAACAATCCTGATCTAGCTAAGAAGAGCAGGATAAATGATGGAATTCTAAAAAAGATTACAGCTACAATTATATATAATGTTCTTTTAAGAAAAGCTGGCACATTATGTATTTTCAAACATAAAAAAAAAAAAGAAATTTAGCACATTTGAGCTTGTTAATTGTTAAATGTGAATTAAAATTCATCAAGTCTGGTAATTTTTTTTAGGTTTGGGTGTTCTTTTTGGTTGTTATTTTAACTGCTGTTTACTTTTAGAATTTTTTGTAAAAACTTCCCTGAGGTGAAAAATGTTAAGATAACATTAAGATTAACAAGATACACTTTACAAGAATGTGTGTGGGTGGGAGAGGGATAAGATTGTATGTTGAAATACTAAGCAAATAATGTTACTAGTGACTATATGAAAAGACATAACAATCCACAGATTTTGAGGGCTGTACCATTCAGCTTTCATTTTATCTTCTTTAAATTCTTGCCTTCTCAGCTATGTGATTTAAAGGTCCTTCTATGACTTTCACAATACCATTTATTAACTTCCTTAAAGATCTTGGAGGGGCATCAATGAGGAGTAAGGATCGTTTCTTAAGCATACAATTTGGAAGAATGATACTGACAAGAATTTCCTGCAAACTGTATATTCTCTCGTCTCATTTTTTTCCTGACTGAGCTCCAGGTGAGAGCTAGTTGCATGCAAAATTGGTAATGGGAGTTTCTATAAATTTCTTCTCAAATAGGTGCTGAAATAGGTGTTTATAATGATTTAGCTTGACTTTCTGTATTAAGAGAACATAAAATTCCGTCTGGTAACTTTGTGTTGGATGTAGTTTGACAGATGGGGATTTTTCAGTAAAATATCTGCTGCTGAAGACATTAGGAGAATTCACCACTTGCCTTGAAAATCTGCTACCAGTTAAGAACATTCACTCCTAAAAAATACATTACCATCTCTGTTCGGGATTGTTATGCATTCAACTTCCAACAACTGACCCTTGTTATGCCACTTCCTACCATGGGTAAAATACAGAAATCAAGCATTTAACAACTGCCACCAGAACAGAATCACCTTGGACTCGTTTAAAAAGAATCAAGGCCTCTCAGGAAATTACACTTCCCAGCTTTTGTGAAAGTTGACAAGACCTGTGATCTTTCAAACAAAACATTTCAAGCTGTCCAAACTGTCATTTTATGAAACTCAGTGTTGGCTAAATGTTTAAGATCATTTTGTCATGCATTGCTACATGAAATGGTGTGAAAGAAAGCCTGTATTAACTCTTTGTGATTATCTTCACACCTATATTCAATCGCATCATAGCTATACTCATTCTGAAGTCATTAAACATGACCAATAAATAAATAAATATCAGAAATGGACGTAAGCTGGAAATATTGTCAACTCAGTTCACTGAATGAATCTGAAGAACTAAGCTATAGGGACAGCATCATGTAAAAACCTCACAAGTCAAAATGAAAACTATGAAGAAAAAGCTACATTAAAATTACTACTTTTCAAAAGTACTCAAAAAGGTATGAAAACATGAGATTTAACCAAGGAATCTATAGATATCTGACAATATATTTTTGTAGCAATGTGCATCTATTCCACAGAAAGAACAAAGCGGAAGTACCACAGGAAGAAAAAAAACAAACACAGAAGCTACCTTTTTTAGCCAAAATAATACATTCTCTCTTGATGAGAGGATAATCAAGCAAAAGGCAGGTGTGGCTAAATAAGGATACATCTGCATTTGCTAAAATATGTTCCAGATAGGAAATGCAGCTCTGTCCCAGACAGCTAACATACATTTGCATACACTCTTACTGAAAAGCATAAGTCAAGTCCACAGAAGATCTAAATTTGTCCACTCTTTCAGTTGTGGAAACAGAGGGAAGACTGTTCAACAAAGAACAGATTCATCACGCCTAAGAGCAATGCCAGAGGTACCTGAGTTGAGTGAGGTTTCCTTATAAGCAGGCAGCTCCAGAAGCTGATGCGGTCATTTGAGATCTCAACAATTCAGTAATTAGAGACTGTTCCAGGGCTGGCTGTGCTATTAAATTACACTCCTCAGATGCTTAGATGAATCTGGGACTTCCAAACAACAAATAAGGTCTAGTTTACATGTGTAATTAAGGGAAGTGTAAAGAACTGTGAAAAACCAGAAGCTACATATTTAGAATTGTTTGCTTTAGTAGGTGGAAGGAAGTATTAGTAATCAAGAGGAGGAAATAATTTTATGATATGATTTCAAGTAGAATTCTTATGACTGATGCTTATCAAACTACTATAAACAATAGCAGTAACTGCAGAGAGACTAACGGTCTAAAATTACATTTGCTTAATTACTCTATATGTTGAAGTTACTGCAACTTGTAAGATGAACATTTCAGTTAATGGTTGTGTATTTCACAACTGTTCTTTGGAGGCTTCTTTCAACTTGCAAGCACTCTAAGAGTAGCAAAGGGCATTTTCTCAGAAACAGCTCTCTTGGATGACAGAAAAGGGGGATTATTTAAACCTAGGCTGTTTCAGAGGATGTAGTGAAGAGACTCAACAAAAAGGAAAAAAAACCAGCAACCTCATAAAAAAAAAAAATTCCTTTCCCCTTCTTGTCCTCTTTCCTAAAGCGTTACTAAACATTTGTTGGTCATTAAGTAGAATGTGGTGCAGACAGAGTTCACGAGCTGATCAAAATAAATCATATAATCTCAAATTCACTTGTGCTACGAACCTAATGGTTCAGAAAAGGAGTCCAAACTGTAGCATAATTCAGAGTGGTGGAGACAGGACACGGCAATCACTGCAAGCTCACTACTTTGATGTAGAGAGGTGGGTTGGTGAGTGTGTGCACTGATGGGGCATAGGTGCACATACAATAAGATGCTTCAGAGGTAGAAAATGCATTAGTACTGTTCTATGGGGTTTTTTCTGAGAAAAGTTATTTTCCCTTAAATAAATAAATAGAAATTTTTCTGCTGTGATCGGTTCCTCCTCCTTTCATAATCTGAAATCCAAGAATTATGCATTATATGATTTAGGGCAGAACCAGTGCTGATGAAAATTGTCCTGCATATTTGAATCTAGCTCAGTTGGGACCCTTTCATGGATCTGAAGCAGTATATTTGAATAAAAGCATAAAGCATACAGTAATTGTGAATCTTAAAATGACAGACAGGACTCTGCTATGCTATGCCTACAGTACCTGTATAACATACTACTAAATGATCTTATGCTCATCTTTAAGTAGGGGAAAAAACAAGAGCTATATAAGAATACACAGACTCATGGGCTGGCTGATGGGCCCCAATGCCAAGATTACAATCCCTCATTTTTAGGCCACTTCAACCACTGCAGTCCACATCGCTTCAATTTAATGCCTAAGGTCTGTCGATTGCAGCTACTATGAAAGGTGAAAGATTTGGGTCCTTCAGAATATATTCAGAATAGTCAAGTACAGATCTTTCTTTTTTTTTTTGCCCATGTTTTTTCATTGGTGGCAAAATAGTGTCAAAACCAGTGCTGTGTTTGGTCTCATTCCAACTTGCCACTGGGGTACAAACAACAGAACTCTGCAGGAGCACAGGCTAACTATTTTTCCCAGTTCCTGCTAGGAAAAACACATCCCTCTGTCCCAAGCAGATCTAGACATCTGATAACCATCTGATTAGCTCTAGACAATTCTTGGTATAATCAGGCTATGGCAGCAAGCAGGAGACAGAAAAAGGACAGGGGAAAGAAAAAAAATAAAGTTTGATTGGATGGAGATGGAGGGCAGAGAGCTGAAAATTTAACTGGACCATCCCCACCGAGAGGCATAAGTAGAAACCTCTAAGGGCCAGGGAAAATAGGGAGTTAGGCTTTCACATGAGGGGAGATTATGAAGGAAAAGACTTTTCCGCCAGGCTGGGTGGAGCAGGGAACTCAGGAGAGTTGAGCAGCAGTCCAAAAAGGGCTGGTTTGGATGCAACGGGATAGGAAGCCTGATCTGTGCTTGACAGTGAAGAGTTACTCAGCCCACACAAAATTACTCTGCTTCAGTGAGAGGGATTCACCTCACATTTCCTATCGCCAAAGGCTACAGCAGTTGTGTAGGAAATATCTATTTAAGCTTCCTCAGGCAGCAGAGAAAATTGAGCATGTGTCTCAAGTGTCAGCAATGAATACAGTCTGCAGTGATATATTAAGTAAAAGCAAGAAACTGGCAATATCATGTCCTTTTGTATATTTAGCATAATGCCCAAATCAGTCAACAAACTTGAAAATGTCCACTTCACCAAACAACTTGTAAATCTTGCCAGTGATGAAATCTGCCCTCTTTAATACTCACATGATTTATGCAATTGTAAGTACACATGAAAAGGAAATATGGCCAAAATTGAGATGAGAATTCAGAGCAATTGCTTCTGTGCCACATCTAAATCTACTCACACTCAAGGTGTCTCTCATTTTGTCACTGATTATGGAGGGAACCTAAATTTATTATGGCTATAAAGAAAGCACTTCTAAAGACCTCCACTTGATTAGGATGAATCCAGGACATAATCCCACTCAAAGTGCCCACTGAAGAAGTTCTGCCATTTGGATCTGAAGTGTATAATACTGCATCATCTATCCCTGAGGTAGAAGGTGAGAGTGATGCACTCGTGCATCTGTCAGAAAAAAAGAAAAGGTAATGACTCGTTTCCTTTTTCATTGAAATCTTATATCTCAGTGCAGTAGTGCAGTTCTCTCAGGAGGGATGTATTTGAGCACAGAGTACTACAAATTCTCTACTGTAATGATAAGCCAGCTTAAAGGGCATTACTGAAATTAAACAGTGCGGACAGGGAATGAATTCAGCAAAAAGCCCAGGAAAGTCTTAAAACAATACAGAGTACTCCAGTGGGGTTTTTTTAACTGGTTATAGTGTCTTGGGCTCTTGAGCTCACAAACTCTGCCTAAAAAGAAGATATCAGATTCAGAAATCAAATGCTTTCAGGGTCCTAAGATAGAAACTTTTAGGGTAAAATAGTTTTGGGGAGAGTGAAAAATAGCGTTCTATTAGTTATTAAAATCATATCTTCTACAACCTGCTCTTGAACATCACAGGAGTAAGTGAAAAAAATATTCTCACAGATTTCCCTAATGCAGGGTGAAACCACAAATCTCTAGGCACAAAGAGCCTCACTGGAGGTACCGGGCTTTGAATTAGGCTTCAAATGTTCCTTTAAAGGTATCCATGCAATTCTTTCCCTAATTATTATGTTACACCCTAACTACAAAGCTTTAAAGAGGCAGCAAGGTGTGTGGTAACAGCATTCCTGCAGTCTTGGAAGAAAATGCTCATTGTACAGCAGAGTGACAGAAGTGCTATGCTGGTACTTCAGTTAAAAGTTACTGAGATTGGAATCCTGGCAAACATTCAGGGCAATGCTGTATCAAGCTGAATGAATCAATGTTTTACTAATGACTTGAACTTAAACAAGCTAAAATCCTTCTTCAGAAAGGGGGAAAAAAAGAAAAATTCTGTCTTTGAAAAGAGCCTCCTAAAGGCCTACTGCTAAATGAAATTCTTTCTAGTACTAAAACCAAAAACTAATTAGTTAAATCTGTAAAAGAAAGATTAACTGAGGAAAACCCCAGAGAAAACAGGCCACAATATACTGACTGAAGAAATTCTCATCTAAGCCAAACCCAAACAAAATCAACACAGGTCAAATTAATTCATTAATTTACTCTAACAGGATTTTCACTCTGCTTGTATTATTCCTGGCTCTTAACTTCCTCTTGTTAAATTCTTTAATGCCAATTATAAAGAATAAGTCATACAATTTCAGGGAAAATTTGAACAGCATCCAAACACAATTTGGGCTTATAAAAGAAAACTAATGTCTTCATTATTCCATAAAGTACTCAGAGATGGATGAGGCAAGAATGGTCCTTATATGATAAGATTTAGCAAGGAAAACAGAATCTTACAATAGCGAGCACGTTGTAAGTTAAGATGCACAAATGTGATGACAATGCATGTTATCACTATATTTTCTCTACTTTTAATTTAACTTGATTCTTAATGTATTTCCATTCCCCAATCTCCCACTTTTCTTGTTGGAACACCGTTTTTCACACACCTGTAGTTTGTTTTCAGGTGTATTTATCTGTCTTGTATAAATAGTAATCTAATTTTTAAAGGAATCCAGAAACTTTATGGACACATTTCATCTACTGATCAGATGAACCTTTATGAGAACTCTAGGGACTCTACACAGTTAACTGGCAAGTGGAAGTGATAAATGCTAAACTCATCCTGAGGATTGTTTAGACTTTCTCAGTGAAAACGCGGGGGGGGAATCAAACAAGCTGAGCTGCTGTGAGGAGGATTCCTCAACAGCAGCCAGTGTCCCTTCTCTTATTTCATTCTTCTCTAGACCTCTTTACTCTATCTGAATCAAAAATATTTGCAACCATCAACCAAAATAATTTCACAGGCTTCTCATAACTCACTTTAGGAATTTGTGTCTTTCTGCAGGTTCTCATGTCACTCGCAATCAGAGTTACTCTTGAGAATTCTCAATTCTTCCACTTAAGCCTAATGTGTCTCCTTAATCCCTTTAATTCTTGCATTTTGACCTAATTTTACTGCTCATTGTCAAACTTCTTTTGCTGCTAGCTGTGTCTTACTTTGTATCATAACAATATAAAAGCTAAGTTGTGGATTATTTTTAAATTAAAAGCCCACTAAGTACTGATAGGGTTATCTTGAGCATTATCTCCCTTGCCTCTCACCTTTTGACCGGGTCAAAAGAAATCAATGGCACTATTCAGCTTGCCAAAACAAGCAGGATTCAGGTCCGAGAGCTGAGCTGGCCAATTTTATTGCAAACACATTGTTCTTTAAAAGTGTGATTATTCAACAAGTGATCTCAGCTTAAAGCTAGAAAAGTATCTATCACCAGATGATATTGTGGAGACATTTTCCTTCTATCCAACCAACCCAACAGCCAGGGGGCTCATTCTACATGGAAGATAAGACTACGGGGCTGTGACTCAAAGAGAACTGGAACCAAAATCTCCCTGCCCTAAACCCTGATCTAAACCAACAGCCTAAGTGTTATTCTAGAATGCACTGCTCCTAATTTGGCCTGTTCAAGCCATTTTATTCTGTGAAACATGGCAGACCTTCGTTTCTATGTATATATTTGGATGTTAGGGTGATATTCAAATTAGAAACAGAAAATTCAATCACTTCCAGCAGTCAGTCTACAATGACAGTATAAAGAAACCAATACAACTGGTACGGAAGACAAGGAAAATCTTTCCACTGAGATTAGTAAGGCTCATACTAGACTTTCTATACACCCCATATAATCATCTCTTATTCCTGTATACTTGAACAGATATTAATTTTGCTGTCGCCTTGCAGCTATATTCACAACAATGCCCCCATGAATGATTTTTTTATTTACAGAAAGCTTTATTATGAGGTGTTCGGTTGGTTGGGTTTTTTAATAAACTGTAGTGTCAAATTACTATTTAAAACCCCTGGTAATACTTACAGTAAGAAGTGTGACATGTGGAAAATTGGGCACCAACCTAGAGTATATCAAAACAGCAGCAACAAGCCTGGCAAGAGACCAGAATCTAATACAGTACTTGGCAAATGATGGCAAACGTACCGCCAACATGTGATGCCCTCATTTTTAAGCCGAAGATAAATGTAGTTGATGTTTCCTGCCAAGACTAGTGTGCCCAACTGCCGTATGTGAGGTCAGGCGAGGATGCTGCAAATAATTCAGATATTGAGTCCAAAACATCGGTTCCTGCACCACTATTATAGCTCACCCAGAAAAGTAAATCAGTGTTATGGCTTTGAAAAGCAGCACCGACAACAGTTTTAGTTTCATAATTATACTCAGGAGTGCAATACTATTCTCTCGCAAATGAATAAAGCATACCAGAGTGGTAAAATTCCTAAACCGACATTTTTTGTTTAGCAAAATGAAGAACGACAGATGAAATAATGATATTTCACAAACTTAATGGAAATTTTCTGTAAGCAGTAGAATGGTGCTGTTTTAATTAACGCAATTTCTTGCATAAAAGTATTTGAGAAAAGTCTATAAAGTTTTCCCAGAACTTCGGTTTAAAGGTTAACTTCAGAGAATTGTTTTTGAAAGATTCTTGCTTCAATGGGGATTTAACCAAATGTTAGTACAGGAAAATGCAGTGCTGTGTTAAGGCATTTAGGGATCTGTAATGAAAAGTTTAAATGAGATTTAGCTAATGATGTAAATCACCAGTTTCAGTGAGCCTTGGCTTTGCAGTGCTTTGGCTTTAAGTCAGAAAAGCTGCCCAAAGAGCCTAAAATAAAAAAAAAAATTAAAAAAATCACCTTATTTCTTTCCTTCCCTAGTGATCCTCACATTCCCAAAACAGCCATGAGAATCTGTCATTACCTCCCCTTTGAAACCATTCTGCCCTTGAGGCACTGTCCTGCAAGATACCACTCAGCAATTTTCACCCTAAAGGAGCAATTTTCAGGACTCCATTTAAGCACTGAGCAGAGAAGGGAGTTAGGTAAGGGAGGGACAGATTAGGGTTCAAAATAAGGCTGAACAGGAAATGTGTCCTAGTACAATTTTTTATTATTTTTTTTTCTAATTGTGCTCCGTGCCCAAAAGGCCCAAATCAGGGTTATCTCAGGTTTTTTTTCCCTCACAACAGGAAAATTTCATGGAATTGACTCTGTAATGCAAAACATTGTTATCATGGCACCAACAAAATACTAAGGCACATAACAGATTTCTTCCATGGGTTCTGCAATCCTGCCTGACAGTTTCCCAAGCATCAGAAGACAGACAGTGGAGGAGGAAAAACAAGCAAGGCAGACCACTGTGATGAGAGCGCTAGCAATAAGCAGGTCAAGAACAAGGTGATATTTCAAAAGTATTTAGGGGAAGATCAGTATTTAGGAGAGATGAACACTCTTTACTGACGTCACATGATCTGAACTTGAATATTTCAGAGTTATCCATAACACCTAAATAGAACACAGTATTCTTCTTAGATGGAGCAAAAATGAAGACAACAATAGTCCTCTAGAGAGAAGCTCTGGTCTTTAACTGGCATTCAGCACACTGCTCTAGTACTGCTGCCCCAGTCCCAATACCCACTGCTGGGCAAAGGAATGCATTTGACTCTGCTACTGCCTCTGGAGGTAAGGGGTTTGTATTTTGTGCCAGCTTTGGAGTATGTTTGTTTTACTGTAGACAATCAGCAGAATCTGGCCAAAAATTTACCTTAAACCTGTTCAACCAGTTCCACATTATTTGAAACAGCACATTTTGTGAGAAAATACCTTCTACAGATTCAATAGCTGGGCATTTAGATCCATATTCTTATTGAAATATTACGACTTAACTGCAGTGACATTAAAAAAACTCAGAAAAGCAGAACATAAAGTGAAAGTAAATGATGGACTTTTAACTGTGCCTTTTCAGTGCTAGTTTCTCATGTAAAGGAGTAAAAATGCCTCAGAACTCACAAAGGATGTAGGATGAAATTGTAGCATGCAGTTTTCTGAAACAGGCACAAGAGCTCAATGCACTGGAGCTAATTTCTGCGTCAACTTCCATTCCATATGGATTAGTGCCATTTTGTATAGCTGAAGCACCAACTCCGTGCATCTATTTGGCAGTGCCATACATATCCACTTTCCTTGAGCTTTCAGTAACAGGAAGATGCTGCAGATACTGCAGCTTCTCATTAAGTTTGTCAGATTTAAGTTACTCTGTGAAACTCTTTTTTCATATTTTTCACAAATAAAAAGACTCCAACATTTTCACCTGGAACTTTGCCTTCAACCTAGTGAGTCTCTAAATAATGTGCAAATTTACATACTACAAATGCATCCAGGAGTTCAGTTATCAGCCTGGATTTCTATTTTGTTATCTCCCCATAGGAAAAAAAAAAGTCCTCTTTTCCCTGCCTCTGGCTAGTATTGGTTCCTTTACTACTAATTGAATTAAGAATTTAATAATATAAACATCAGGATTCACCACTGTCACATGCTTGCACTAGCTAAGAAGAGTTTTCTCTGCACCTTGTTAATGGATTGTGGAGGCCACTTCTGACAAAAGAGATTCAAGAGCCCAGCAAGATAATGGAGCAGATCCTCCTGAAGACTTTGCTAGGGCCCATGGAAAATGAGGAGGTGGTTGATGACAATCAGCATGGTTTCACCAAAGGCAAATCCTGCCTGACAAATGTGGTGGCTTTTTATGATGGGGTCACGGCAACAGTGGATAAGGAAAAACAACTTAGATCATCTATCTGAACTTGTGCAAAGTGTTTGACACTGTGCCACATGACACCCTGGTCTCCAAATTGGAAGAAAATGGATTTGATGGATGGACCACTCAGTGGATAAGGAATTGGCAAGATGGTCGCTCTCAAAGAGCTGCAATCAATGGTTCAGTGTCCAAATGGAGACCTGTGATGAGTGGAACCCCTCAGGGGTCAGCACTGGGCCCGGTGCTGTTTAACACTTTGTCAGCAACATGGACAGCAGGATTGGGTGCACTCTCACCAAGTTTGCTGATGTCACCAAGCTCTGTAGTGTGGTCAACATGCTGGAGGGAAGGGATGCCATCCAGAGGGACCCTGATAGGCGGGAGAGGTGGGCCCATGGCAGCCTTATAAAGTTGAACAAGGAAAAGTGCAAGGTCCTGCACTGGGGTGGAGCAATCCCAAGCATAAACACAGGTTGGCTGAGGACTGGATTGAGTTCTTCTCCCTGTAGAGAAGGACTTGGGGATGCTGGCTGATGAAGCACTTAACATGAGTCAGCAATGTGCACTGGCAGCCCATAAAAGCCAATCGTATCCTGCACTGCATCAAAAAGATGCGTGGCCAGCAGGTCAAGGGAAGTGATTCTGCCTTTGTGAGACCCCACCTGGAGTACTGCGTCCAGCTCTGGAGTCCCCAACAGAAGAAGGACATGGATCTGTTGGAGAGGGTCCAGAGGAGGGCCACAAAGATGATCAGCAGGTTAGAACACCTCTCCTGTGAGGACAGGCTGAGGGAGTTGGGTCTGTTCGGCCTGGAGAAAAGAAGGCTCCCTGGAGACCTTATAACAGCCTTCCAGTACCTGAAAGGGGCCTACAGGAAAGCCGGGGAGAGACTTTTCATAAGGGCTTGTGGTAACAGGACAAGAGGCAATGGTTTTAAACTACAGCAGGATAGACTGAGATTAGACATTAGAAAGTTTTTTACTATGAGGCTGGTGGGACGCTGGAATCCGATGCCCAGAGAAGCTGAGGATGCCTCATCCCTTGAAGTGTTTAAGAACAGGCTGGATGAGGCTTTGAGCAACTTGGTCTAGTGGGAGGTGTCCCTACCCATGGCAGGGGGGTTAGAACTAGATGATCTTTAAGGTCCCTTCCAACTTAACCCATTCTATGATACTATTTTGCAACTTTTGTGAAAAACAAAATTCCACACTTTCTTCAAGGTTTTGCTAAAATGGACTCGTAACACTTGTTCAGTATCCACAGGTCTCCATATAATCATTTCAAGATCAAAATTTAAAAGAAAACAGAAAGCAAATTGTTAATGTGAACTATAGTAACTGCTTTTAAAACATCACATGTCTAACTTAGCAGCATCCAATGTATTACAGTGTCATCTTGTTCTAAGTATGACAGAAATGCAATGGCTTGCTCACTTTATAGCAGATCATCTTGAGACTAAATCCCTAAACATGAAGAATAAAAAATTTTTCTACCTTTAAAAGATGTTAGCACTGATAAATAGCTGAACTGTGTTCAATTTATTTCACTTTCTAATTACTCCAATGAAACATGCCCTTTAAAGGCGGAAAAGCACTACAGCCACACATATGTGTAGGTGATTGATGCTGACAATAAGACTCTTTCAGAGCTTAAAACCTCAACAAGTTCTTTCTGGTGAAACCTCTAATTTTGTTTTGGATACAGCAGGCTGATGCTCTCCCTTGTGAATTACAGTCCTAAGGGCTTGCTTTCCTTATATTCTTAAATAGCCTTCCTTTCTCTTCATATTGAGCTAATTTCTGATCTCTTTAGTTATAATTGGAAAGTTATCATGAGACAGAATGCCTGAGTTATTCTCTGCAGTTTTCTCCCTTGGCCAGTAGGTAGATTGTCCCACTACCATATTTCATGCTTTCAGAACCTAGGTCATGATTTGGTAACACATCATGACACTCACCTTACACCCACTGTGAGAAACTGAGCAGGCAAGGGGCCAAGAGCTGCCAGAGCACTAACTTGGCTCTTTTCCCCTCACTTACCCACCTACTTTGCTGTTGCCCTAACCTGTTTACCATAAATGCTAGCCACATGTAAAAGAATAAACAAAATTCCAGATCCACGACAAAATTCACATTGGAGCAGTTTGATGACAATTGCCTGAGATAACAGACTCAGCACCCCAGTCAGATTATGATCATTTAAGAGGCCAACAAAAGAGCTTCTGCATTTGTTTGCATAAGTCAAAGTATAGTGAGTGTAGCAGATCAACCATCAAAAGACAGAGCTAGAGAAAGTCATGCTCCTCATCTCCTACTTGCAACTCATAGATGGTGAACAAATATTCCAAGAAACGCAGTAAAGTATTTTACAGGCAACACTAGAGGTATGGGGCAAAACCAACTTTCTAATTCATGTTATCTGAAGAGAGCATGGACTGGTGTTGTAGGTTCGCTGAGGCATGAGAGGACTGGAAAATATAAAATACTTTGGCCACAAGCTGTCTTTTTTTTTACTTCTTCGAAATAACATTAGCTGAGTAATATGAACACATTGAATCATATTCTGGAATCCCTCTTGAGTTCGACTGGATCACTTATGGACTGTGGCACAACTCATCTTAATGAAGTCCCATTTATTTCATTTACAACATTAGGCACTGTGTGGTAGCCACCACAAACTTCTTCCTCCTGAAAAATTTCTAACACAGGAGACAGAAGTCTGAGGTGTACCGTTTTACTGTGGATGTTGATAGTCTGCTGCAATCTGTCACTCAGACCTTGTGTGTAGTCTCTTAGAATGATCTGGCTTAATATCAAAAAACACTAAAACAATAGTCTTGGTACCACTGAAATTCTGCCAAAATATACCCAAGCTGCCAACCACTGGCTTTGAAGTCTTTCTGAAGAGGGCAGATATATAGCTAGACTAAATTGCTGGATTTTTCACCCCTGTTACAGATTCTAAAGACATTGCTAATAAATTTGTGTTATTTCAGACAGGCAAATATTAATGTTTTGGTCACAATCCTTTTTAAATGCAGTTTCACCATCTTTAATCAAGCAGAAAATCAGAAATAATCTGAAATGTAACACAGCTCATTTCTCACTGTGTCAACAAACGGTCTCAAGAAAGCAAAGACCATCTTACCATCTAGCTAAGTAGCTTGCAAGATGGTAACATTGCGAGTTCCAAAGGTTCTAAAACGTCAGCACACACCTCCTTATCATAATGATCCTTTGTATGATGAAAAATAGCAGGCTGTTTGACAGCCTGTTTGACAGCTGTTACAGCTCTGCCAAGTAGAAGCAGATATGGCAGGTAAGCTTTCCAATGAAAGAAAAATTCCAGATATAGAGTCGGAATATATTAAGTGCAATTTGCTTTAACTACATATTTGCCACTACAAAGTATTCAAGTAGCATGGAGAGAAGTCGCGTCAATGTTGGGTTCTCAAGGAGCAATTCAGTTTTAAGAACTGATGTTCATTATTTCAGTGAGAGCAAACTTTCTTCAGCTTTAATTATTCCTATCACATAAAACCTCTCATGACTGAGCATTTTTTTACCTACTAGGAAAGAACTTGAAAATCATGAACAAAGTCACTATGTGGTGACACCTGTCATAAGAAAACGATGATATTACTAAGAAAATATAGCACCCCACGCTCCACTATCTTCACTTAGCTTTAAATTTCTCTAACCTGTATCTCAGTTAAAAGAAAACATTTAAGGAAAATAACTCGTGTTACAAATTCTTATCTCTTTCCTTGTTCTCTGATGCAGCAAAGATTTGCAAAGACATTTTCAAAAGTCTCCAGAGGTACTGTCTCTTCTGTGCTTGTCCAGCACAATGAACAGAAGAACATGCTTTAATATCCCACTCCCAGCAAGGGTAGATGGTGACAGAACTGTTCAATCTGTGACAGGACAAATCCCTGTTCACTGATCTTAATACCGTTAATTGGCTGTGCTTCTTGTCAAGCAGTAATACAAGCTGAGTAGACATGAGATGAAAATAAGCTAACTTGGAACATTTTTTCTAAGAAGTGTATTATTAAATCCGCTCATAAAATTCATTGCCAATTACTCATAGAGCTATATTTTGCATACTAAAAAAGGTATTAAAGTAACATAATCCAGCCACCTGTTACTACATACAGAAATACCTACATTTAGGAATATCCACATTAAGTACACACTTCCGATGGAAAAAAAACCCAAACAACAAAGGCCTGTTAATGTATTTTGTTAACCCTTTAAACTGTTCTTTATTAATTCTTTAAAAAGAAAACACACAAATTACATATTTTTTTCTTCAAGTGACTATATGCCAGTATTTTTAATTTGGTTTTGTTCTTTAATTTTGCACCCTCCACAATTCTACAAAATAATATTAATCAGAAGAATTCACATCAGTCATCTGACAAAGATCTTTGACAAGCCATTGAGGATTCTGTTAAGTGAAGCAGGTAGAATCAGAACTTGAACTCTACACAACCTGTACATCGGAGACAATGTGTCTATATAAACAGTCTTATAGCTGGAACCTTTAAAGAGGTAGGCAAACATAACTGAAGATCAAAATTTAGAAAGTTTCTCAAGATAAAAGGCTTATGAGAATTTAGGTGTAAAGAGCCTGGACAGGGAATGCAAAAATGGAACTATAGAAAGCTCAGGTATCTGAGTAGACATAGGGAATCCCACTTTCTTGCTAGAATAGGTTGAGTGGTTTTTTCATTATACGCAATTACCATGTTGTCAACACCTCTCTTCGTAAAGCATCAGAAATTGTTCACAATATGAGAAAGTCATAACAAAAATCACATTCCAGGAGGTAATATAGACTTCCTTCAATTCAAGTCAATGTCCTTAAACTTCCAAAGTATACTTAAGCTCTTTCTCTTTCAAGAACACATCTTATGAGTACTCACCACCATCTTCAACCATGAAATGAAAAATGTCACTAGTGGCATTGTCACCTCCTCGTAAAACATAGCATATCTTCATATCATCGATATCAGCTGGAAAGAGTCAGGAAAAAAATAGATTTTATTTCAAGTACTTAAGGTAGGAAACTTTTTATAGAACAACTTGACATGTATTAAAGAGCTTCAACAGAGAGAGGTCAAGGTGCTCCAGCAGAGCTCAGGAAGTTCAGTACTAACAGCATTGAAGTTTTACAGATACCATTAATTCTCCTTCCTTTTACTTCTCCCTCCCCAGATGTCTCTTTCTTTTAAGGTGTAATTACAAAGAGAACTGAAAGGAAATGTAAAAACACGAGTTCAACAGTCAGAACTATTTTGTATCTTTAGTGGTGCATGTTGTTAAATAGAGGTGTATCTCCACTTAGATATTGATTCTGTCATTCTTGATCCTGAGAAGTACTGTAGAGGTCACAGAAAATCTGTGGCTGAAATGGGAGCAAAACCCAGGATACCCTCCATTCAAAAGGCAATACAAATTAGTCCATGCAACCCCTCTCACCTCACCTGTAGAACTAGATCACTTCTGGCATGTGGCCTACCTCTAGGATAGGATGCCTCTACATATGCTGCAGTAAAGAGATCTCAGTTTCTTTGGGCTCCCTCAAAAATGTCTTCTCCACAATCCCATCAGTATGTTTTCAAAGGATATGGCATATAATCTACATAAACTGTCAGAAATAGTGCTCAAACACACTGTTTTAAGAACCCAAACAGATGCAATTTAACAGACAAGACTTCATTAAGAAAAAATCCAATGAACAATTTTGAATCATCAATTGCAATAAAGCATGTATGTAAAGGGTGAACAAGTAATTATTAGTATTGTGTTTTCTGGTTTCCTTGAGCAGTGATGAGAAACATGTAATACATAAAAACTAATTTTTATCACGTTTTTTTGAAAGATTACTGTTGGTAAAAATCCATGTCTGACACTCTTTTTAAGAAAAAATTAGAAATTAATAGCAGTAAAGTAGTAGTACCACCCAAGCTCTCCTCCTAGGTTAGGGTAGATGCATTAGTAAAAAGAAGCCAAAAGTACTTTTCTTAGAGGTCCTTAAAATCCTTCAGTTCCAAAAGTCGCCAGACATCTTCTAGGGCAAATAAGTTAAGAGCATTATCAGCAAATATATGCCACTGAAGAATCTCTTCCATAAATGTTTGAAAGTTAAGTATCATAAATTCATGGGGCTGCAAAGAGGATGCAAATAAATACTTCTTCGTGCCAGCAGAGCAAATAAATCTTTCATCCTGCAACGACTTAAATAGCCCTCGGCTCTGCCCATGCGGGTAGCCTTACCAAAATTAATGGTTCCAATATATATACCAGTGTTTGCAGGGACCGTCTCATCAAAAAAAACCCACTTGTCATCCAAACATCTGAATTTTGTCCAAAGAATTGCAAAGGAATGACCTGTTTTATGTTCACTGAGGACATGTTCAGTCACCTGAGCAACACTACGCTTTCCTTCTGCAGTTGATTAGGTTATGCTAGTTATACTAAAACTTGACTAATTGTAAGCACAATTCATTACTGTATTCCTTACAGTGCCTGATAAATATTAATGTGATATTTGAATTCTCCAATGTCATTTTGAAACCCATTCAACATAATTTTCTATTAAATAAATAAATAATCTCCACTAGATCAAGGCACTAATTTCCCATTTAAAAATCTGCAAAACTTATGTGGTTATTAAAGGTTAAATATATGTATATTCTTTAAGAAACAAATGTGTATAATTCACTTGTCTTTCTGAAAACACTTTCCTGAAAAAAGAAGATAAAAAGCATTATCAGGGGAGAACACTGAATAAAAACACTGCTTGCACAGTGCTGCGTATTTGGCTGGAGCAACCGTGCAGATATCTTTGGCCTCAGGAGGCTACATGGAGTGCTGAGACATCAACCAAGCTATATTATTGCCAAGGCAGTTGTACTTACTCTCCACTATTCCATCCCCTTCTTCCTGGTTTCTCAGCACAACTGCAGAGCTACGGGACGTGACCTGGCCCTTAGAAACTTACCCACGTGGGACCAAGGATTCCCAAAACAGTGCTCGGCAATCTGTCACACTTTGTACATTCAAAACGTTATCCAAACATCAGCCACCTAGTTGTTATTTACCACTAAACTTCTTTAAATGTGAAAGACTTGGCAGTTCTGTAGTAGACTTTCCCTGCTTTTAAACAAATTATCTAATCTTAATGAATATCTGCTATGAACAAATTCCAGCCCTGACTTGCAGAGACAAGTACATTACGATTAGGCATACACAATATTCTTTGTATGTATTTTTGCCCTAGGACAGCACTAGACTAGAAATTACCACGTGGCAAGTGTTTTTCTTCAAGCTTTCTCTGCATTTACTATCACCAAATTGTAAATATAAAGCACAAAGAAATAATAGTGAATTAAAATTGTTCCTTTCAGGTGTAACATGAAGTAACAGACAGTACTTGAATAAACTTAGAAACTGCTTGATGTATTTTAAGAATATTTTATTTTGTTACTGTCACTTGCTGGTTTCTCTCTCACTCAGATTATTTTAACAATTAAATAGAAAAGAATAAAAATCACCAACTATTTCCAGAATTTGGGGAACTTTTATGAAAAAGTTAATTCTTCCACTCTTTAATAACCCCTTTGAGGAATCCCAGTTAACTCTTATGAGCCTCACAAGCAAAAGATTACCTACCGTACTTGTGGCAGAAGTATTTGATGTATACTAATTAGAAAGACCCACACTGACTGTTGCTGAATAAAACACACAAAAAATATCCTGGACATACCACATTCTGCACAACCACATTTTGAATGGAGGCTTTTAGCTCATCCTGCAAGTTAGGCGGATTTACTTCCTAGAATCTGATAAAGTTTTGTGAGCAGATATTGAGAAGCAATCTCTAGCATAAGGCAGAAATCTGTTTGCTAAACAAATGCTCTGGCTTCTCTTTCAGTTGCAAGCAAACTGAAAAAACAGACTGCTCAAGATGCCTGCACACAATTAATCTTGTTTCACCAATGTCCCCTCATTTAAAGCAGTCAGGCAGCCTGTTCATACAACCACAGACCCAAATCCAAGGAATGAGAGTGAGAGGGAATAGAGTATTAGGATGGACTTCGTAAACTATTGAGCAGCTTTCAAAACTCATCTGCATGTGACCCTGAATAGCCTCATCTGACTCCAGAGTTGGCCCAGTTTTGAGTAGGGATTGGACCAAATGACCTCCAGAGATCCCTTCTAACAGAAATTATAAGACTGCAATGAAGTTTTACAAGCCCCATCAGGACCCACACATGTTAATGAATCTGGAACTATTCAGCATTTTGTAAGAGGTTGCCTCACATGCCAGGATAGGACCCCTAAAAAGGAGGGAGATCAAAACATAAAAAGAAAGTGTTTAACCGTAGGTCTAACAGTCAAACAGGAACATTCCAAAGTCAAAACTGTTACTAATGGCTGATTGCAAAATCAACACTTACATTAAGATCATTAAGCATATGACAAAGGAGGGCCTTGTTTACTCCTGTCGTGAACATCAGATAATTATTTGTCTCACTATAGTATAAGCATGAAATATGCATAAATTCAGTACTCTGGATTTGACAGGGCTTTGCACATTAATGGTTGTGGGCCACACAAGGTGAGGGACAACAGTGAACTATGTGCAATGTTTTGAGTACGCAGCTTGGTCTACGTAAAACCTCTGTGCCTCACATTACTACTCAAAACTAATTGCCTGTCACTCACAACTTCTCCCATACCCAAAGCAGCTACAGGCAAGAGGCTACATGATGAAAAAGAGAAGGAAAAGACAGTGCCCTTTCACCCATGACTTTCACTCCCAGGTTATTTATTCTATGACCTCCAGCAAGATCTCTTTCCGTGTCCTCGGCAGATGTAGTATCCCTGTGTGAGCGTGAAGCTTTCTGGCTTTCATGCAGCCTTTCCTCTTCTCTCTTAAGTGTTTGGCCCTATATTCATAAGACATTTTTATGTGTTTGCTTCACAAAACACAAACTATGGTAAAAAGCATTCAGGAACTTGAGAAGAGAGATGCCACAGAAATAACACAGATGCTCAGCAGGTATTTGTTCCTAGAGGCCAAAGAACAAAATTATTGAAGAAATAGGTATTTTTTAAAAACACTCTACAACTCAACCCAAAATAGAGTGCTTGTGCCAGTACTGACAGGCAACCTATGAAGTTATATCACTTCCTGGGAATCCTCAATAACTTTAAAACCAGTTTTTCCTTCTCACCCAGCTCAGGCAGCCCCGGGGTATTAAGAAAGCCTGCATGAAGACCAGTGAGCATGCCACATGGTAGGACTCTCAATTGAAAGCCAAGTAGCAACTTGATTTTAGTCACCTGAGAAAGGTACACCTGGTCACATGGCACAAAAAAGAATGGAATATGTACCCATCCTGAGTGCCTCCCCTCCTCGAAAAAATGGGATATGCGCTATGTGCAGTGGTCTGCTATCAAGGAACACCAACTCAATATTTCTACATTCTCCAATTGAAGAGAAAATCCACTAAAAAAAAAATAAGGAAGTGATAATCTGTTTATTTTCTCACTCCCATTCTCTTCTGTTTCTCACACATTCTGACAGTAATACTCTTAATACTACTCTCAGTTCACTACTGAGGCCTTACATTTAAGGAACTGTGGCGGTTCCCAAAGCTGAGACATAGTTTGGTCCCTCTTCATCCTCTTTTTTTGCACTAGCACTGTAAAATTTATGGCATCTCAGCCATTCAAAAGTTTGTCAGGCCTGTTTGCAAGATCTCGTGTATCTGACAAGAGCATCACCACAGGCAAGACTGTAACATGGGATGCATACCCGTATGGGCCCTGTGAAAGGAAATACAGCCAACTACAAGTGTTGATCTCTGCACTTACCACCTGCACAGCCCAGCCTGTTTGGGCCCCGGTAACTTTGAATCTCCATGCTCTTGTGCTGTCTGCTCGCTCCACAGCTGCAGAAGGCTCAAAAAAACCCCTTCATTTCATTGTTGATTAGTCAGCTATTAACTCATTGCAAAGTAACATGGAAAAATCTCTGGAGGATAGGTAACGCTCTGTTTTCAATTAAATTTACTTCACAGCCTTGTGTTGAGGCTTTAGTTTGGAACATATGGCATATGTGGTTTTCATCCTATTTATACCACCTAGTATTTTAGTTCCATGTAAAAAGTAAGTACCACTGACATAATTTTAAAACATTCACATTAGCTTTTAATTTACCACAAACACTTTGTGGTTAAGATTTGCGCAATTAAGGCAACAAACGCACTCATAATATATTATTTCCCCCTGTTTGGGAAGTGGTTTTGCTTTCACAGACAAGTGCAGTCAGACTATATAGCAACTGATACCCTAGCCGTGGTATGACCATTAGTTAATAATAGCTTGGCCACTCCTGTAGCATTTTCTAAATAAAACTGTTTGAAGAAGGCCCTTAGCCTCGAAAAGTCTAGAATCACATGCAGCCCAATTCTGATACCCAGATTTCTACCACTGATAGAAAGTCCAAATTGTGGTTATTTGGACTGTAAGCTCTCCAAAGTGAAGATGCTCATTTATTCAGCGTTTATCCAGTAGACTCTCTTTCCTATTTAATACTCTCACAGATGCAGTAAACAGAATTAAAAAATGACAAAGCCATTATACATAAGTTCACTGTTGGAAAGTTTCTCCCATCAATTATTACACAATTTAACATGGAAAATAACATTTCCAGTGATCTAAAGAAAGCATGGAATACTGTAATACCTTGGGTGAACTGGCTGATGCTATGGTTGCCTTTCCCCAGGTGGATCAGGAAGCCATGGCGTGGACCCTCTGTGACTCTGATCTTAAGAGTGACATGTAAACTGTCCCTGTCTTCCACTTTGAGCACTTTGTTGGTAATCAGAAATCCAATGTGACCTGTGGCCAGAATACGGAGAGTCTGAGCACCCTTGTTGATTACAATCTGAGGTACGCTGTTGTCCACAGCCATTATTCGAATCTTCATAGTCTGAGGTTTCCTCGTTTCAAACACCGTGTTGGGGAAAACGTAGAAATCAGTATGAGTGCCATCCGTAACAGTGAAAGAGAAGCTATCCTCAAGTGACTCCGTGCCATCATGTTTGTAGCTGATTAGATTTTCATTTAGATCTTGTTTAGTGAAGGTGGTAACTGGTTTGGAGTTATTGAACATGATCTGACCATGAACTGGTATTTGAGTGATGACAAATTTTAGCAACGCGTCAGGTGTATCTCTGTCTTCTGCAGTCAGTTCAAATGGGGTTATCAGTTTGTATTCATTTTCACTCACCACCAGGTTATGGATTGTGACAACAGGTTTCTTATTGTCCACATCACTGATAGAAATTCTGAAAGTACGAAACACAGGGTTATAGCCATCAGTCACCTCAAACTCAAAGCTGTCCATTTTCACCTCATCTTCCGAAGTGTGAATGTAATAGACTTTATTGCCTGCTAACAGGAGTTGAGTAAAAGTGGAGATGGGTACCCCAGGCTGATCTGTGCATTCAAGATGACCACGAACAGGTGCTCTGGTAATAGTGAAAACTAAGTTCTCATCTGGACTATTCAGGTCACTGGTGCTAAGCAAATCAGTAGTAAGTGTCACCTTCCCTCCTTCCTTCAAAGAAACTCCTTTGCTGATTACATCTGGGAAGACGATATCAATGCTACCTATTGTCACATAAAAGTAGCGGTCAATGAGAGGATTTATTCCATCTGTCACATCAAACTTGATAAGATCGCGAACTCCTTCTAGGCCAAAATGCTTATATTGGATTAAGTTTCTATCCACTTCATCCTGGGTGAAGTTCATCCCGAGGGAGATATTCTCAACTCCACCTGAAAGCTTTATTCTCTGCAAGAGGCCTTGTCCTGGCCCGTATCTTATAATGTATGTCAAGGTTTTGTCTTCAGAATCCAAGTCAGTAGCTTTCAATATTCTGTTATGAATAGTTCTAGTTTGCCCTATTTCAATCTCCAAACCATCATTAATGGCCATTCTGGGCGTCTCATCATCTACAGGAATAACCATGATGAGTACTGTTTTCCTAACAGTATGTTTACCATCCGTCAGTTTCACCTCAAAACTGTCCTCCTTTGTCTCAGAGTCATCGTGTTCGTAGAGTATGTTGGAACTCTCCGTTATCTGATCCAAGGTGAAGCTCTCCACTAGGACAGTTCCATTGACCAGCTGGTTCACAATGTGGCCATGCCTGGGAAGCCTGGTGATTGTGAACATTAACTCATCAGCAGGGATGTCTGCATCGACTGCATTAAGGATAGGGGTATCGATAACCAGGCTCATGCCTTCCATCACAACAAACTCTCGCATGAAGATTTCAGGCTCTTCATCGTTGATCGGCATAATGACAACAGGGAAAAAGTGCCTTTGGGAAAAGTTAATGCCATCAGAACAGCGGAAAGCAAATCTGTCTTCAACCGGCTCTACACCCTTATGTATACTTTGGACATAGAAAATATGCCCTTGACGGAGGTCCTTCAAGGTAAAAGCACTTATAGCTACACCTGCTCTGGATTTTTCAGATCCTGGGGCTGGAGAGATGTTCTCTACATAGCCAGAGGTGGGCTGAGCAACAATGGTGCAGAGTATATCATCACTAGGAGTATCTGCATCTTCAGCCCTAAGGTGATCAGGAGTAATGACTCGTTTGTCACCTTCTGTTACCATGAACTGCTCCCCCACAAAAATCTTTGGTGCTTGACTGTCAACAGGAAGAATGGTCACCAGGACTGAAACTCCTTGAACAACATTGCCCCTGACGCTCCATTTCTCAGACAGATCAGACAAGGTGAGATTGAAAGTATCTTCTTTGGGCAGAAGGCCTATTTCACCACCAGTGTGAGTATATACCACAGCACCATCCAGCAGATCCCTCTGAGAAAATCTCTCTGCAGGTACTCCCTGGACCAGGATATTCCCATGCTGAGGAGGATCCTCTACAATGAAGGTTAACATTAAGTCATCTGTATCCTCATCCGTGCCCTGAATGACATTAGCAGTGATTTCAGCAGCACCATTTTCCAGTACATCCAGGTAGGAACCGAGAGTGCCTGGGGGCAACCGTAGTGTAGGGACTTCATCATCAACTGGGTGCACATTCATTTTCAGCGTGATGGGAACAAAATGAACCCCATCACTTACATCAAGCCTGCAGGTATCACTGTTTGTCTCAGCTCCACTGTGCACATACACCACCCTCCCTTGTCTGATATCCTCCAGGCCAAAGACACCACCTGGAATCAAACTGTACCCAGAAAGCTGCAACTGGCCATACCGAGGAGCCTGGGTCAGGATAAATCTGAGACGGGCACTTTCAGTGTCTGTGTCACTGGCATCCAGCTCAGTTGGAGTAAGAACGTGGCTACCTCCCTCAGACAAAGTGAATCCAGTATTCGTGATTTCAGGAGGCTGGTTATCCACAGGCTGTAGGTAGATTGTGAAAGTCCCTTCGGCTGCATTGCCAGCTGCATCTTGCACTTGATACTGAAACTGAATCAAATGGGGAGCCACGCCCAGTTCTTCCTGTGGGGGTCGATACGAGATCTTGTGATGATTGATCTGGGCTTGGGTGAAATGGGTAACTTCCACAGAGTGATCCTCAGTCAGCACAAGGGATCCAAGGCGGGCTCCGTATACATCAGGAGGGTGGTTAGTGTCAGTGTCTGTGGGGGGCTGGGTTATTGTATAGCGGAGTTCACGGTCCCCGGAATCCTGATCCGTGTAACACAAGTGCTTCCTCCGCAGTGGGGTCACCTGCTGCTCCGCAACTATTAAGTGTAGGCTGCTGCTACTATGCAGCTCTGGGGCTAATCTGTCTACGGGATGTACCCGAACCACAAAAGTCTGTGGTCCTGAGCGGTTGGGTGGGTCATTGTCATCCTGTACTCTAAAGACAAACTGGTCCAACACAACTCCAGGGCCAGGTCTGTGAGGCCCGAAGTGGTGGTAATAGAGACGCCCTTCCACAATATCCTGCTGCAGCCACTCTCTCACTGGCTTTTCATAGATTAGGGAACTCCCTGCTAAACCTGGCACCCTCCTCCAAGAAAAGCCCTCGTCTTCCTCCTCTTCCCAGCCAGGAGGTGGTTGTGCTTGGCGGAGGAGGAGCTGCCCAGCACTGGGACCAGACTCAACTGTGAAGAGCAGGATAGCATCCTGTGAGTCAATGTCAGTGGCGCTAAGAGCACGGCTGGTGATAGGCACCGTTTCGCCCTCAGCCATGGCCAGCCCTGTGTTAGCATTGAGCAGGGGTGGCTGGTCATCAGTGGGCACCAGGGTTATGGGGAAAAGGAACTCAACACGGTGGCGAGAGCCACCATCTTCCAGCCGCAGCACCAGGTTGTCACTCAGTGGAGACTCACTGCCATCATGCTGGTAAATGACCCGGCCTGCTGCCAGCTCAGACACCGTGAAGTGTTTACGAGGGGCAGCAGGTGCTGGGGTGTCCTCCAGAAGAGTGAGGTGGCCATGCCTCAGCCCCGCCACCACAGTCACCCTCACCTGCTCAAGGTCATCCTCATCACTGATCACCAGGTTGGGGCTGGGACCAGGGCCTGAGAGAGGTCGTGACTGTCCCTCATAGAGCACGAGCCCAGTGTTGCGGGTCACCACAGGTGCCAGGGTGTTCATTGGCTTCACCACAATCACGAAGGCGAAGGGCTCCGAGGCAGCACCCTCTGGGTCCAACACCTCCAGCTCGAGCTCAAAAAGTCGTTCCCGATCCGAGTCTTCCATGGGGGGCTGGTAGGCAATGCGCAGCTCCCTCACATCCCGCTGGCTGAAGGAGGAGACAGGCAAGCTCCTATCATCTGTACTGACCATGTGGCCCTGGCCGGGGCCAAAGGGAGAGGTGATGTTGAAGACCAGCAGGTCTGGCAGTGATTCAGCATCCTCAGCTGCCAGCATGTCAGGCGTGAGGGCGGTGAGGACAAACTGGTCCACCTCCATCATGAGCATGGCCAAGAAGCTGGGTTTGGGGGCCACATTCTCAGTCCCGGCCCGGATCCGCACCAGCACCTGGAAGTACTCGCGCTTCAGCAGTGCCCCGCCGCCCGCCGCCTCCCGCAGCTCTGCCACCAGCGGCACCAGGTCACGGTTGGGGGAGCCGCCGGCTGCCGTGTGCCGGTAGCGCAGCCCCAGGCGCAGGAACTCCTCGCAGTCCCACATGGAGGCGGGCAC
>VWZK01022239.1:152622-166021 GCA_013396935.1 Baryphthengus martii
GCTCCCGGCAGCGGCGTCTGCGCTCCGCAGGGGCCGAGTGGCGACCCCGCTCCTGTCACCGCTGTAGCCCCTCCGGACCCGCTTGCCCCGCGCACACGCTGCGCTCTGAGGGGAGCGCGCCCCGCTCCGGAGGGGAGCCCCCCAGTTGCGAAGTCCCGCCCTGCGCCTCCGAGCGGCCAATAGACAGCCGCGGGGGGCGAGGCCGTCTGGCACGATTGGACAGAGTAGCTTGTCAATCTCGCAAGTTTTGGAGGGCGGGGAACAGCCTCCCCCTGCCTGCTCTCCCTCCCCCGGCCTCTCGACAGGTTGTTGAGGAGAAAGCGCTGAGAAAGCGGCGGGCCGAGTGCTGGCCGTGCGGGAACGGGGAGGCGAGTGGCACGGATCACCGCGGGAAAGGCGCCGCGGACCGCCTGGAGCCCCCATATCAGGGGGAGGGCGGTGCTGCTTGTCCGCAGCGGGGGAGCGCGCGTCCGCAGCTTGGGAGACAGCGGGAGCGCACCGGCGCTCCCCGCCTCCCCCGCACTGAGCTCCCCCTCTGTCGCCTTCAATCCTGGCTCCTGGGGCCAGAATTTAGAGCGGGTCTGTCCCCGGTCGCCGCCAGAGAGGGTTCGGGGTTTCCCTTCCCCTCAGGGTGCGGGGCGACAGGTGAGCGCGGGGCGGCGGCGGCGGATTAACGCCTCCCCCCCGCCCCCCTGCTTCGGCGAAGAGAGCCGAATCAAGTTCACGGGGGGCAGAGGAGGAGAGAAAGGTGTTTGAGGGAAACCAGAGCCCGTCACGCGTGGAGAAGCCCCCCGGGGCTGCTGCCGGAGCGGCGGGGGGTGGCGAGGTGGGGACCCGCCGGCCGGCACCACCTGCTTTCGCGCCGGAAAGAAAAAGGAATAAATATCTCCGGGGCAAAACGCGTTAGTTAATATTCAGTTTCATTCCTTAGAGGTGACTAGTCGCAGCAGTGGGTAAATAAAATCTTCATAGTATTGTCTGCCATCTTGTGCCTGCAGTTAAAAGCAAATTAAGGAGAGCCTGAGCTTGCAGGAGTTACGTGCCTTTTAGAATTTCTAATGGCGGGCTCTTGGCTTTTTATTCATCTTCTCTCACAGCTGCTAAAATTCTTGTCAAAGAAATGTGATCCACAGGCTGTTTTAAAGCAAGGTTTCTAGCAACACAAACGCAAAAAATACTAAGGAGGGGCAGATTCAAAGATGACCCAAGGCTGTTTGGAACTGACTTTGTGTAAATTTGTGATGCTTTCTTTTAAAATAATCTTTGAAGTTATCCTTCAGCAATGGAGCAACTTTATGGCAAGCAAGCGTGTTTTCTGTGTGGAAAACTTGGATTTGCAATTTCAGGTGTGGGTACGATCAGCCACGTTTACATACAAGTATTCGTTCCAACAAATATTTCAGCTTGGTTTGAGGTATTAGGACATCAGTGGATATCTGGTCTACAACACTGGATTATTTCAATTGGTGAGATACTTTTATGTTCTATTAATGACATACCTGTGGAAAACTGCTGAAAGCTATTTTGTTAAACAAGTCTATGCTGAATTATGGACTTTGATGCTGCTGCAGGAGGTAGTAATTCTAGCAGTTAGGTATCTAGTAATTTAAGCAACATTGTTTCCCTGCTCTTATGAGGCATTCACCCTGTATTTCAGCAAGTTAATGTCTTGTTTCTAAGCCTCAAAGGAAGATAGTTCAGTAGAAAAAGTTGAGTTCCAGGACCAAGGATCTCCCATAGTTTCATAATCATGGTGTTAGTATCTCTTCTTGTCAGGTGACAATATTCATGATGGAGCGATTAGAATATCCCACATGTAATGATCTAATGTCAAGCCCTGGGCTCTGTTTTAAAATAAATTAAAAAAAAACCAAAAAACAACAAAAAAAAACAAACCCAAAAAAACCCAAACAAAAACCCCAAAGCCAAATGACCCAGGACAGAGATTTGAGGTAGCACCCGGGTGATTTGAAGGCGTGTCTGCAGCTTAGTTTATGAAAGAAATTTAAGCTGTGGTAAAATGAAGTTTACAGAACCAATGTTAAGTAGAAATCTTTCACATTTACTCACTTCAAGGTATTTTTTTTTCCTTTTTTTTCAAAATAAACTTCCGTTTGCAGAGTTTGCCACTCAGACCATATGTGTATGTGCATATATGCATGTGTGTGTAGAAAGACACTGAAAAAAAATCACATACAAATAGCATCTAGCTTTTTCAGTTGTTCTAGCAGAAGAAAAAAAAAAATAAGGTATCTAATAAGAAAATGCACTGTGGGTTTTTTTTCAGCTTTTACTATTTTTCTGTTGTTACAGATAGCAGGTAAACATGTACCTTTGAAATATTTTCTTTTTAATGATGGTGTGTTTTGAACCACGTTTGTAACAGAACAATCTCTTCTCTGTTAAAATCTGTCCAAAATTTGTTGTGATGTTTATCAAGAGATCATATCTCGGACATCATGAAGAGAGTTAGAAGAGTCTGATAGACAAAGGAATAGCCTTTGAAATATCTGTGTTGAAAGTGAATGGAGAAGGGCATTCCAACATAATTATTTGAGAGATTTAGCTTCTTAACCAAAAAAAAAAAAAAAAAAAAAAAAAAAAANGGAAAAAAAAAAAAAAAAAAATCAAGAGAAAACTAGTGAAGAGATGGAGTTGACCCATCTCTGATACAGAAATTTCTTATTTTCAGTGAGTACAGGATCAGGTTCTTTGATCTCTGTTATCTCCATCATCAAGTAGTAAATCTCTGTGTACAAACAGCAGAAGCCTTTATTTTTAGCAGTTACTGTCTTGTCAAAGTCAGTGAGCTCTTGTGCCACAGTGCAAGTACAAAGTGCAAGACTTGTTTGTGGTTTTTTCTTTTCACAGTACAACATAAAATAAAAACTGTTTCAGATTACAGAGTTGATAAGAATTTGTGAAGGATTTTCCTTGGCTTGCTGACTGGTTGGTTTGTGCCAACACTTGTGTTCAAATTGTACTTGAAATAAATTCATCTTGGCTAAATTCTCCTCTAATGACATAGCTTTAAATCCAAAGTGTTTTTCTAGCAATTGTCTCTGAAGTCAGTGTAATGAATCAGAATCGGGCCCAATAACAAGTCCATTGATCTTTCAAATAACTTTTCTTTTGTGAATGAAGTGACTGCTATTTGACCAGGCAAAAAAAAAAAAAAAAAAAAGTGTATATATCCTTGCATGAAAGTTTGCAGCTCTGCTACACTACTACGCTACATTTCTGAGTCTAAATAGAAAACTTCAAGACAAGGAAGAGTTGCTCATTGGGCAGAGTATTAATTAATAAAAGTGTGCTCATGGAAATGTAGTGATGAATATTTCCTCTGAAATAAATTACCTGTGAGGTTCAGCAGGCTAAATCTGTTTTCAGATATATTTGGTTTTTTTAAACAATGAATGGAAATCTATTCTTATTTTAAATGCCAGCCTTCCTGAGGGCGTCTGGCTTCTCCTTTTGATAATGGATCACAGATTTATATTGCTTATTGAAACCTACACGACTCATAGTTTGCTGTTCACCAAGTTTATGCATAGATTTATAGTTATCAAAGACTGCCCTCTGTTGATATAGTATAATCTTGACATCTTAACAGTAGCAAAGCCTGATTTTTATTACATTACTTTCTGTAGGAGTTTTGTACTTACTGAAAGAATTGATTCCAGACATGCCCTTCAATAAATTAGTGAAAATGAAATAATTGTTGTGATTAAATAATGGGAAAGGAGACTTAATATGACATACAACTATCATATATTTTTTAGCATTTTCCAAATAGATAGCATGAGTATTTCGTGACTCAAAAGTGCAAAAAGATGTGCCATCTCTTGACAATATGTAATAACTACCTTGCCAAGGAAATTAGGAGAGCAGGAGGAGAGGATGGAAGGATAAAATGAGATTCGTGAGAGCATTTGGATACTTACCAGGTGTTATTGTAATTTTGCTGTTACAATTGAACTCTGAAGACCATATAAAAGCAAGGTATACAGTACATTCGTTCTCGATATAACAGGTGATCTGGTGTACAAGGACCAAAGAACAATCCTCTCTATATATACGTAGTCTGCTGAAACAGAGTAAAACAGAGTAAAAATTTGAAAATGTTAAATCAACCAAATGAGAGTATCTCAATTCCCTGCATGTAGCTCTACTTAACCAATAGCCTTTCTGTTGCTTCCATACTCATTTTTTATTGTCTGATCTCATTAATGAATTATTACACAAGTGCCTGTTTATAAATTATCAGGTGTAGTTTTTTTGCCTGGGTATATGCAGGAGTATTGCTAAAGCGTAGCTTTAAGTTGTCCTTTTTCTGCCAAACATCTCAAGAGGCGGGTAACTGACTCAAGAATCCTCTTTCTTATTGAGATGCCTTCTTTACCATCACACTCTGTAAATGTTACATTGTCTTGAACCTCTTCTCCATTTCTTTAATGACTTCTGTTTCAGTCCAAATATCTGTTGCCTTGCAGGCAGAGATGTTCCTGGAAAGTCCAACAGCACTAAATTTTGCGTCCATGATTTTATTTCCTTTTTTGCCTCAGGTAAATCTTCCCCTTGTGGTGTGAAGAAGCTTCACTGGCTTCTGTCAGGATAGGGTTTTGTTCCTTGACTACTGGAACTTTCATACAGTCTGTTCTCAAAATTGTTTTCTGTTGATGCTGGGATGAATATAATGCTGATTTCTACACTTCCTGTACCTATAGTGACCACATGACCCAGCCAACATTGACTCCAAAACTCAGTCCAAAATCATGCTCCATGTTTCTAAAGCTCTTCTCAGACTTTTGTCTTAGTACCTTCTGATGTTTCTTCTGCTGCTGCCCCAGTAATTGTTCTCACCTGCCTAGCACTGGCACCCTGCCCACTCTCCATGTCTCTAGTGCTACTTTTTGCTTTAACTTTGGCTCTTTGGAAACCTACTTTTCAAGTAAACTCTCTTAAGGTCCTTCCTTCAGATCTTAGCAGAAGCAATGTGTTTTCCTTTACATTTTTTCTCCTCTGCCTTTTGATCACTCCTACTTTTTGTTTCAAAGCCCAAATGCAACCTCTTGATCTCCTATTAACAATGAGAAAAGGCTTGGTAATTTACTAGTGTAAATAAGTAGTTCCATCAAGCTTCCTTAGCTATGGTTTATGTCTTGTATTTCAACTCCTTGAAGTTTTTGCTACTGTGATTATGGAATTTGTAACATTAATTTTAAATGTACACACACATACACCTCATTGGATTTGTAATGAAGGCAGCAATAAAGACACTATAAGCAACACAGCTGTTTTTAAAAACTATTCAAGGACCTACACTTTTTGAGTCCTCTCTCATACCCCTGGATGAAACTGGTGAGTGGTTGGGAATGTTCTTAACAGGAACTGGCCAAATGCTGTCACCAATGACAAGTTCATTTCAACATGCAATCCAGAATAGGTACATGTTGGTATGGATATGTATTGTTGTAGACTATATTTATGTAAATTATAAGTGAAATCTTCTATCAACAAAAAAATATTGGTAAGACATTTATTACTTATAGGTTAATAACTTAATAGCTGGTGGCAGTCAACACTATCAAATCTTCCATGTTTATATATTTATCTGAAGCGACAATTTTTAATTTTTTTTTTTAACTTTAAACTGTATCTCTTACGATTATCTACTCTAATTTATATTGCTGTGTTTTAGTTACAGATCACTGGAATTCCAGTACAGTCAAGTGCTTATATATTTTATTAATGAAATAAGTATTATATATAATAAGTATTATAAATAATTCCTGACACCACTTTTTTTTTTTTTTTAAAAAAAAAAAAAAAGAAAAAGAAAAAAAGAGAATGAAAGTGATGTAGTGGATAAAAGATAAAATCCAGGCTAAGTTACTGAACTCCTCCTGTCCTATACACATTTTCTTGTTAGGACATATGCAATGTTGGTTTGGGTTTTGTTGTGATTTATTATTTCCCTTCATCTCTATTCCTATTCATATACATGTTCAGAAAGGGTAAATAATGGCCTTTCAGTAAAGCTGTTTTGTACTGTGGTTTGTGTGCATTTTGACATTTGCAATGCAGACGTTTTATTAGTTTAGCTTGTGGAAAACATTAATGACTGAAAGAGCAGGGATCACTTGGTTGATGTTGGAGTTAAGGTTATTCAGCTGATGGTGCAATGTTCTCAGCTGGATAGAAAGTGAGAGAAAATTAAATCCTCATTTTCATGACAGGGTTGTTTATGAGTCTAATGTTTGGTTTTTGTATTAAGAACCAAGACTGTAGTAAGTACGAGTTAAAATTCATTTCATTCTAGCACAGATGTTAAAGGTGGCTGAGGTGAAACTTCTTGGAGTAGTTCACTGCTCTGTATTGGCTATAGTTTAGTGTCTTTGGTAGTGGTGGTGTTCTGGCTATTATGATTCAAGTGTTACCTCCTTAAATAAGCAAAGGAAGACTTGTACATAAAGGTAATATCTTTTAATAGATTTGACCTAAATTACTGGGGAAAAATAGACAAGCCTTTGACCACATAAGCCTACCTTCCAGCCTGCCACAGAAACAGAAAATTAAGAATATTCACCCCAAATTAACTTTCTTATGATAAGTCTGTGAAGCAACTTGAGAAAGAAGTTAGGCAGTTCCTGTAGAATGAAGCCGTGCATGCTGAAATTTCATTCAGAGGAGGATCTTCCTCCATCATGAGTTACAGTGACCAATCATTTTCTGCCTACGTTTCGTGTTTAGCTGAATGATCAGTGATGGGGAGAGACTATGTTGCACCAAGTACTTACACCACCTTAAGGCAGCTCACTCGAAGAACCAATCCATTTTTCCCTAAAGGAGCGATCTCAGTGGTCAAGAGGCTTTTATAACGTAAGCATGATAATGTTAGTCTCAAGACAATTGCAGCAATATTTAGATGTATGTTACTATCTTTTTTATGTGTTTTGGATGGCTGCTGGTCTTATGGAAGGGAGTATGTTTATATCTTTGCAAGCTGAATTGTTGATAACAGTGCATTAATTCTGCAGCTGACAGAGAATTGTATTTAGTAATAATATTTAGAAGTATTTGAATTTATCTGAGCCAAGATGTTGATTTTTGCCTGTTAACAGAACTCTTTTCTATCAACTAAGTATTTTTTGTACACACCTGTACTATAAACATGACATACTGCACATTTTATGTAGTATGCAGTCGTGTTCCATGACAAAGATTGTTAAACTAGGTCCAGAACTTCAGTCAAACAAGCTGTCAGGTATCTCCAAACTGAATACTTGTAGTGATTCAGGACACTATGGTATGTGTCATAAAATGAAACAAACTCTTTTGAAGGATGATCTTGCCATCTCTGTGTTGACCTCGGATAACTATTAAAATTGCATATCAAAGGCTGTAGAAACTGTTGTTTAAGCACTTAAGATGCCCTTCACTGTAATTTTCTCTCTCCTGCTTTATAAGAGAAATTTTACCTAATCTTCGTAGCTTCAGTTGTCATAACAAAACCACCTCACACAGGCAGTTTCATCGTATTATAATTCAAACAGTATCACTGCCAAATACACATTTTCCTGTGACTATAAACTACTGGCCTTTATGTTAGACAGCCACAAGCTGGAAAGTAAATGAGAACTAAGCCTTAAGATTGTGAAGTGGACAAGAACCAGCATCCCTCCTCCCTTTTCATATCCAGGTAGTGATGTCAGCCTCGTACTATGTTTCTTTCCTCCTTGGAGATTTCCTTAATCTAACCAGTATTAACTGTACTGCCATTTTGCACATAACTGAGGTGAATACACAGACATCTTAACCTTTTGTGCCTGATATTGCGACTTCCACTCAAACAAACCTCATATTGTCTTCAGTGAGTTTTGCCAAGATAAGAGTCACAGGCAGCTTAAAATATGACAGATGAGGATTTTGTTAATGTGCAGGTCCTATGGATGAAGGTCTCTGTTTCACCTGCATACCTATTCAAATGAGGCATTTGTAGCATTGCAGGTTGAACTCCAGGCACTTCTGTAAATTTGTTTCAAACCGGTTCTCCAGACTTTTCTTCATATTCAAATGAACCATCAATTAGTGCCAACATATACTATGAAATAACAGCTATTCTGGAGCCACAACTGTAACACCTCTGGATCAAACTGGTTTTACCTTACCAATAATGCAGGAAGTGTTCATCACAGGCAAAAACCAACAGTTAAGTAAAAATCCCAATTTTAGTTTACAGCTTATTCTAGAGGGAAGATTTTTGAAGGCACAGATAAGTATTTGGTGCCCAACTTCATCTTTCAAGTGACGTGGACATTAACTAGAAGTCAGAGAACAGCTAGGATTTGTGTTTGGAGAGGTACTTGTGGCATCGCTGGGGTATAATCCTCCCAGAGAAAGGAGGCACCATGTACTTACCACGGATTTGGGAAATGGCAATTGGCTGTCCGTAAACAGAATCCCAGAACCTGGGCAAAGCAGTTTGAGATTTCCCATCTCAGTATGTATGTGTGGAGTGTGAGAGACAGACTATGTCTGCCTAAGCTGAAAGATTCTTTGGTCTGTTCCCCTTTTTATCTTAAATTTTGAAGTAAAATGAGTTTATGGCATTTCAGTAAGGAGACTGTCTTTCAAACATATGTTCAACAACTTTATATGAAACCAGTGTTCATTCAGCACCTCTTTGTGCATACACAGACTATATTCAGGCCATTAAAATAAATGGCCTAAAATAAGATGTCTCACTTAAATGTTGCACCTTACTTCCTCCATTGACAGTATGTTAAACCAAGGTCTATCAACCCCAGTAGGAGGAGATTTGAATCACTTATTGCTGTCTTAACATTAGAAATGAAGAAGTTTCAAAAACTGTCAGACAGACACCATGCCATAGAGAGATTCCTTCTGTAATGAATGAAGGGAGATGGGGGTTAGAGGCATCTCCTCCTGTGAAAGATGTCTGAGAAGTTCTCATGTCCTTCCATCCCTGCTTTAGCAAAGCTTAAATTGCTGGCTTAGACTAGATGCTTAGCTCCTAGACTTGTATTAGGTATGATAAATGCCACTCCAGGTTTTCAGAAATTCAAAAGTTCTAAACCTATTGAATCCAGGACTTCTATTCTTGATTATTTTTTATTTTTTTGTAAATATTTTCAATTGCACTTCCACAAGTTCTGCCACTTTATATGTGTTCATATTCCCGAAGAAGCTAATTTTTTTCTTAAGCATCCTTAGGCTTGCATGTGATGCAGTTCTCTTTAGTGGTCTGGTATAGAACAAACTCCAAAGTGCACGTGGTGCAGCATGTGCTCATGCTGCAACCTTTGAGATTTCCGAACGGCTTGTTTACAAGAAAGTAAAAATAGTTAAGTATCAGTTTCAAAACATTGCCCACCATTGTGATGTCTCTGTATTACATGACTTGGAAAGGCAAATTCATCCCTGAGAAGGCCACTGAAATCAGAGGTGCTCCAATGGGAATATATTTGGCCAAGTATATTTGGGCACAAAATGGAGTAAGCAAATAGTGTTTCACAGTAAGAGTTTCTGGACCTGCTTAGTGACAGAACACACAACGCGTGCAGCTACCTTCCCCACTCCTAAAAGCAGTTAGCTATAAAACTTCTTAGCCTTAAAAAAGGCTGTTTTCCATTAACAGGTCAATTAGCAAACACACACTCACCAAATGATGAGGGATGGGGTCAGATGCCACCAGTATCTGACTCGCAATAAAGATTACTCTTGCTACAGCATGTAAATCTGCAGCTAAGCAGGTAATTCAAGATCCCCACCAAAGGCTACACAACAGCACCCAGAGAGATCTTGCCAATTGCCTTAGCTAAATAAGTATTTGCTGCCAAATGACCTTAGTATTTGCCATATTTATGGTATTTCCAGCTATATTCAGGGAAGTAAAATTGATGGTTTTATTTGAAAGACTCTCAGCTGGAAGTTGAGATATACATGGTTCATATACATGTGTGATCCACAGTGCACAAAGGTTTTTGGGATGGGTCACCATCAGGCCTTCCAAGCTCACTGTACTTCTATAAACAATGCTGGGACCCTTACAGGATATGGCTGCTTCAAATACACCCTTTGATAACCCCGTACCCAAACAAGGACCTTTGTATCTTTGCACCATTTCCAGACGTGGCAGATTTCCCTGTTACTGTTTAAACCCTTGGTCTTTTGTATGTGCTCTTATGCCTTAAGAAACTACATAACCTTTTTCTTTTTTAAATGGTCAGTTTAGAGCACATTATGAGTTAAATCCCTCACTGATGGTCTAAACGAGCAGTAAACATAACATATATAAATATGTATAGGGGAATTCTCCCTACTTAGAGTCTGTCATCTGTGAAATCATTTGAACTAAGCAAAATCTTCACAAAGCAAGTCGCTGTTTCTGCATGCAGTATGCCAGGTCATTCATCTATATAACAACCTCAACCTCTGTAATGTGTTACTCTCTGTTACATGTCTGGGTGTAGGTTTGCTTTTCTGCCCCTTACTATTGACTGATAAGAGGTCAGTAATGAACACAATACAATGTTGCCCTAATAGGTTCTTAGTTCAGAACCTATTTAAATATCCCAGAAAATTACCATATTTCATCTAATGAAATATTTCGGATTTGTGGAAGTTAGTTTTGTTCTATCACTTTAACTTAACATATTTCTTAAGTCTGTGGCTTTTTGAGAATTTTCTTATGTATCTCTTTATCTGCGAATATACCAGGACTTCTCAGCCTCAACGGTGAAGTTTGCAGTGAAAAAGCGAATACGGTTCTTTCTCAGATCTGAAACCAACCAGTCCAGAATATTATAGAACAATGGAAGCAGTAACATAAGTAAACAGTCCAAAAACACATAAAGAAAAAACACGTGTAAGATATCTAGTGAAAAAAAAATCTCAAAGCGTATAGACGGATATATAAATCCATAGAGATTTCTACAAAATAAAATATCAACAATCACAGATCATCTACCATAACTTCATTGCTGTTACTGTTTTTATATAAACATGTGAGGGATAGATGATGAATCATATGCCATAAAGATTGTGAATCTTTTTTTTTTTTTTTCTGTTTGTCTTAAGTAAGAGGTAAACTAGTTAATATGTGCTAATAAACTAGTGCTTAGAGCCTCTTCTCAGGAAACACTGGAGGTGGATTTTAGGCTTTTGACAGTCAAAGAAGACTTAAAAATTTCTCTCCATTTTGCCTGAACTGCCAGGCTCAGAATAGTTTTGAAACACTTTTTCTGTCCTTTCCAGTAAAGCTAGGCTAACAAAAGGCCTGATGAAAGGAAGAACCTCTTACTGTCCAATCTAATGACTGAAGAATCATCTCCCTTGACCTCAACCCTGGAAATTAGAGAAGTCACAGGAAGGAAAAAAGAAATTCTTTTGGGATCTTTTCTTACTGTTCATTTCAAAAAAACATCAGTCCTCTTCAAGTGAGCACACTCCCATAGGGTGCCTGTGCATCTGAAGTAAATGAAAGCATCTTGTTACACCTCATTTCAGGTGCCTACAGTTAAGTTACTTCTGTGCTCATAACTCCAGGCTTCTTTTGTTATCGGTGAAAAGAAAAGGTGCTTTAATTTGCAATTCATCTGACCTGCCTTAGATATCCACTTTAGAATAAGATGAATAATGCTCTGAAAGCCTCTCTATCTCCATGTACTACAAGAAAAGCCAGGGTGAGTAGGTCAGATGCAGCATAAGAATGAAAACAGACAAGACCCCTCTAAAAGAGCATCCTATCCATCCTAAAGGTGGGATCATTGAAGACATGAGGACTGAATTGCCTTTTATCAGTGCCTAGCTATATACAATGGGGAACCTGGAAACATCACTTCCATCAGATGTCTAATATTTACATGGCTATCTGCTATAAAGTGGCAACAGTAGCACTCAATCTTTGAAGAGTTAGAAATTCTGAAGTGCCTTGAAATTACGGTAGTCAAATATTTCTTATGAGAAGGAAAAATGCTTTTGGAGGGTAACTGGCAAAACACAACGAAACACAGTGCATTTCATATTGTTGTTCTTAATTGCCCATTATACACCACAAAAGCACAACCACTAATAAACTAGGTTTAATATAGAATGGGACGGTCTACCCTATTTTGTCATAAATACTTTTCTGACATGTATATGTATATACAGACATATGCATTATATATAGATATACACACGCATACAATTGTTTTAAAGTTTACCCAAATAAGCTGAGAAGCATAGGGATGAGGGGCAGATAAATTCTGTTACACAGCCATCTAGCTTAAGAAATCCACTCAACTGCTTGGAAAGAAGCAGAAAATATACGAGAATTAATAGTATCTCTGTTAAATCAATAACATACAGAAATGAAATCTAATAAACTGTAAAAAAAACAGATTTAATAAACAGAAACATCATAAAGACTGAAAGACTGAAGCCAAAGCCTGTCTGTCTGTTTAGTTTAACTGGTATATGTGTAAAAAGGCTGGATTGACATTCATAAAAGTACAATGGCCTAAGTTAATCTTTGTCTGTGTTATTCCTGAAGCTACTTTGAGATTGCATCCTGACACTTGTTAGAAGTTTGAGTTTCCTTTATACCTGCCAATATTCCTCCATTGCAATCTGCATTGTACCATAGTGGAGCTGGTTTATGTGCTGGAAAATCCAGCAATATGGATCTCAACAGAACATATTTTATCCTGCTTCTTGTGTAGTTGAGACAGTAAGCTTTCTCTACTGCTACAGCTGTAATACTACTGGAACCATAGGCTGTTTGGCGATCTCTGCGATATCTCATTGACTGTAATGTACAACAGATAAAAGCACAGACTGAGCATCACCATTAGGGGAAGCAGGGACTGTAGAAAAAGCATCTCAGCATAGCTCAGTAGCCTGAGTATATTCCTTGCAGCAAGAATTGAGTAACCCATGAGGGAAGAGGTAGGAGGAAAAAGGAGCATCAGAGGGAGTTGCCATCACGCCACCATTGTGACATGGAGACGAGAAGAACATATCCCAAGACATTTGGGAGCTAATGTTTCACTCATGGTGAACTGGATTTATATGATTCAAATCAGCACTCTTCCTGCCTTCTGCTCCTGCTTTTTTCTCATTTCTGCCCCAGCATCACCTCAGCTCTCAGAGGGCTCTTCCCCAGAACTAAACAATACTGAAAGGACATTACAACTGCCTTGTACAATCTTTCCATTTACTGTTGAAATCTGTCCTTTTCTTCATACTCTAGTATGTTTTGTCAATAGTTATAAAATAAGCAGAAGTTACCGTGAATGCCATAAGTACTACATCTTAGACAAACATCTGCTGAAGGAGCAGACGCAATAAAACAAAAGACCCAGCTTTTTCTCTTTTTTTTTTTTTTTTTTTT